>SNQJ01S0035094.1:48466-88282 GCA_010110895.2 Picea sitchensis | reverse complement strand
GAGAGTATAGTCTAATCCATACTAGTGCATGGGAAAAATCTTCCTTTTCAGGGCTGAACTTCTCGGTCCATAATCTTAAGAAGAGTCCGACTGAGTTATAGAAATAAGGCCCTCCATAAAAAATGCGATTGTGGTCCTCAAGGTTGTGCAATATGATTGTGAAGAAACCCTTGGAACCCAGTTGCAGTTCATAGTGTCCTTTTGGCTTCCACCAATATTGTATCCATTTGATCAGATCCCGCTCTGAAGGCCAAAGCCCTAGGAATTTTCCTACTAGGGCGTAGTCTCTCATATATTGCTTTTGTTCTTCTATGTGTGGTGAGCTAATGACGTATTTCAGGGCCTGTGGCGCTTGTGGGATGCATTTTCCTGGCATCCATGGAGTTGACGCTTTAGTAGGTGTAGCCGCGTTCTCTGGATCAATATCCATCTCCCGATCCTTGAAGGTTCCTTCTGTCAAAATTTTTGAGTGCAGATCTGGTGGGGGCTCAAAGGTCGGTCGTTTTAATCCTTCTCCAAAGCTTCCATTCGCGGTGGCCTGGCTGTAAGAGGCGTCATTCAACCCTCCTTCCTTCAGAGACATGAGCCCCAGCGAGATGAGAGTTGTGGCAATGTGGCTGAAAACCCTAAACCCTAAACCTGGTTGCAGAGCAAGCTTCCATACGTCTCACACGAATTTGGCCGAAATTTTTTTATTAGTCATATTACGTGAAAAGAAAATATGAATTTAATTTTATATAAAAGTTATTTCATATATATTATTTTTAAGAGTAACTTATTGATATATGAATAAATTTGAAGATTCTTTAATATTATTATTTAAACTATATGATTATGTTCTTGATGATGATGATGGTTAATGTCTATTGAGACGAAATTGGTCTATCAGACCTTAAGAAAAGTTAGAGATTACTTGGATTTCTTTAAAATGTTATTTCGATGCTTGAAAAGCATTAAAGAGAAGCGTTCCAAGATCACTAAAGATTTGATGACTTAGAAGGTTAGGAAGGTCGGTATTGTAACAAATATTTTGAAATTGGGATCTAATTTGGGTATAGGCAGGGCACTCTAGGAGAAATTGCTTTTCATCTTCAACTCGTTTCACAAAGGTGACAAATTCTTCCTTGCCATGGTGTTTTGGGGATTTCTGAATGCCTAGTTTCACTATGCAGCTCATGATAATTAGTTATTATTTTAGCAATATTGATTCTCTTCTTTACGCTAGTTAAAACCGAGAGATGCTTTTGATCTTCAAGTTAGGGTTAACCACCTCCTTATAATATATTGATTTTCTTTTATCCTCTAATTCTTTATCACACCATAGATTCTCCTTAAATTTAGCTCGTACAATATTTTTAATATCATCAATATTATGCAAAATAACTTTTTCTTTTATTCCCCAGTGATTTAGCCAAGACTTGGCGTCATTATGCCATCCTTCTTGAGTCATTGGTGATTTTTTCTAGAGTCTGAAGCAATTTTGGGGAGCCTCTTGTCATCCATGTTGTTTATCTTCTCTTGTACATTAAGTACATAATCATAGTTTTTCTCTCAATGGGGGAAATAATTGCTTCGACGAGGAAGATAGAATAGGGTGTATTGCCCTTAATTTTGAGATTATAAGTTCTAAAATTCTTTTGGATCTACTCTATGTTCCTCCAATATTCTCGAGAGATACTACATTCTCAAACTTCACATCCATATAAGATCACTGGAGTGACAAGAGTCTCAAAGAGGAGTTTTTTCTTATCCCATAGCCAAACGTCTGCTTATTTACAACTATTTTCAAGCCCATAATAAGCTTTCCACCCTCCATTTATCCTTTTCTCATTGTTCTAGTTCAAATTGAGCTTGTGATGAATATCAATTCCAAGATACTTGTATGAAGGAAATTCCTCCAAGATATTGTTGTCATATACAAAATTATTGTAGGTAATCTTGTTGGATTTCATGATCATAACCTTTGTTTTGTCAGTGTTCACAATCATACATGTACTAGAGCATAAGGCCTTTAGGATTCTAACATACTTACTAAGGTCATAGGGATTCATTTCCATAAGAATAATATCATCGACATAGAGAAGAAGGATGATTACTATACTAGCAAGAGTTGGTCCAACATAACCTACAAATTCCAAACAATATTCTAACTTGTCAATGTAAATGCCAAAAAGGGTAGGGGATAGAGGAGAACCTTGCATGAGTCCTATATTGCATTTAATTTCTTCTATCAAACCTATTGAATTTTAATACTTAGCTCATGCAATTTAAATTTATTTTTGTTTAGCATAAGCTACATCCATAAACATTGCAACAATACATTAGCTACAGTAAATTAAGATCACAAGAAGAATAACCATGCACAAGAACACAAGAATTATCCTGGGAAAAMCCTTCTCAAACAAGGGAAAAACCCATCAATCCTTTTCTATACTTCCAAGAGAAGATCCACCATACACCACCAAACCTAGCACACAAAAGGGTGTTTCTATGACTGAGAAAGCTAGCTCCTAGAGAAGTGTGAATTGCARTCCTCATAATTTCAGACCACAAMTTCTGAAATTATGACATGACAGTGAGTGTGATTCACAATGGGGATCCACTCTTATTTATACAAAACTTATCACATCCAATGATGTGTCTATTGGGACAATAGGGTCGACCTGTAAAATTTAATAATATAATTAATAAGTACACAATATTAATTATCTTTCACATGGTGGGGCTGACTTGTACCCTTTACATCACGAATTAGGGTTACAAGTAAATATTACTCTTCGACAATATAGCAAGGATATCACACATCCACTAGTCCTCAGCCACTAGGGACACGCCCACCTGTGCTCAACCACATGGATGTCCCTCTCAACAGATCAACTCAACTGAGTCCACATGAGTACCATTTGGAGAGCCATCTCAAGCCGACTCAACTAAGTCCATATGAGTACAAGGCAGGAGACCATCTCAAGCTGACTCAACTCAGACTAGAGGAGTACAAGGTAGGAGAGAATCTCAAGTCATCTCAACTCAGTCCAGAGGAGTAGACAAGAGACCACACTTCATAACAACTCAGTCCAGATTCTAACACACACCCATCACATGGGCACACATCGTCTCAACTCAGTCCAGAGGAGAATGACACACCCATCTCATGGGCCCTCTCACAGATCGACTCAACTTAGTCTAGAGGAGAATGACTTGGAGAATGTCACATGATGCTGAAATCATCAACACTCCCTCTCAGCTAGGGAGACATTCTGCACCAGGCCAAGTTTCTCATGGAAGTACTCGAACTTCTTTCTGGAAAGTGGTTTGCTGAAGACATATGTAACCTACTCATGTGTAGAAAGGTATTGCACGTGTAATACATTCCTCCACACCATATCTCTGATATAATGGTATTTTATCTCAAAGTGTTTCGATTTATCGTGAAACACAAGATTCATCAACACAACCCACAATGCTCCTAAACTTGGAAAGAACGTTCTCATACAACCTTACTGCAACAACTCTTAGCTCGGAGGGAACTTTTATCTCTTCTAACCTATTCCAAAGGTTGTTCCTAAGCACAGTGTCAAAATCTTTCATGAAGTCAATGAAACAACAAATGAGATTGGTTTTATTGTTGTGACACTCCTCTGCAATGATCCTAAGTGTGATAACGTGGATCACAGTTGAATGATAACCTCTAAAACCGACCTGACCTTTGGCTCTTTTTCCATGAACTTCTAGCCATATGCTTATCTTATTTTCCAAAATACTTCCATATAGCTTGGATAAAATGGGGCTAATCATAATGGTCCTATAATTAGAGGGATTACTTTTATCCCCACTTTTAAGAATAGGTACAATGAGTATTTGAGTCCAAGGTTTAGGGAAACCCTTCTTGATTGCTAAATTGAAGAGCTTGTGTATGTGAGAGATTAGAATAGGACCTCCAATTTTTAATATTTCAGCTTGGTAGCCCTTGATGTCTTTATCTTTCTTGTTTGCAAGTCCCTTAACCCCAAACTTTATGTCTTTTATAGGAAAAACATTATCTTTTGTAGAAACTTTTGGAATTTTTTCGAGGACATCATGGGTTTCTTAAATATTTTTAAGGTAGGAATTCCAATATTTCAGGGGAATCATGGAATTTTCTTTAGTTTTAAGAGTCAAAATTTGTATCCAAAGTTTCTTTGTATCTATCTTAGAAAGTTGCAAAATATTCTCTTTCTTTCTATTTATGTAGTGCATTTTTTTCCTTTTAATTAGTTCTTTGTATCTATTAATCTTATCATATTCCAAAGACTCATTACAAGCATCCCTAATGGATTTTCTAGCAAGTTTACACTTGGTATCATACCAAGGGTTGGAAAGTATATTCTTCTTTTTACACAACACTTAGATAGAGTTTTTTTATGGAGGCAGAGAGGGTTGGTGTAAAATTATGATAAATGTCTTCAATATTGTTTTTATATGATAGAAGATTTAAGTTGGTGTTTAAGTCCTTTAAAAAGAGATCAATTTTTTTTTTTTCAAGAAGTAGATACCTTTGGCTACCAGACTTATCTTCAAGGAGGGTTTTGTGCGTGATAAAGTTTAGAGTTAGGGTTAAAGGTTTATGATCAGAGTCATGCTTATGGTCGTTTAATTAAAAGGTCAAAATTTATTGTTTGGTTGTAAACAGGGATATCTTATATCACATAGTCCAAAACACTACTACCAATCCCATGGATACAAGTCATCTGGTTAGATTTCATCCACTTCATTAGACCATTGAAAATGATTAGATCTTGAGAACTACAAAGATTGATTAGCTCAATACCATATAAATTATCGGTCAAGCCTTCCGACTTTCTCTTGTATATGTTAGCTAAAATAAGGTCTTTGTATATCCACAAAGCATTAGGGTTGGAATCATTTCTTAATATAATAGCTTTATTAGTTGCAATTCTAGCATTAAAGTCTCCTAGGAGGAGGATACTACCTTCATGAAAAAGAAATATGACCCATAAAATAATCCTCATCTTTATTATAATACAAAGACAATCAAGAAAGAGTGATAGATATTCATAGTAATATGTTGCACATGGCCAAAGAAATATTTTATCATTAAGAAACTCTACATCACCAAACTTAGTCATCCTCCAATCCAACACCAACAAGATATTATGTAGGTGTGGTTTTAAAATTAGAGGTAAAGTAGAATGTATATGTCATCCAAAGTTGGGACCATTTAATATAACAAAGCTACACAAACCAAAGGTCAATGGTATTCTCTCAATGATGTTTCACGTGTATGGAATATTTATTTTCTTCTAAGAAAGAATCTATAAATTACCTTTCAAAATCATGAGTTACAATATTAACAATCATACCATAGTGTTGGTTGGTCTGAATCGCCCAGAAGGGAAACTGATTCAACCAATATAAAAAACAATGTGTGAGGCACAACTAAGATGTCTATGAAAATCAAATATGAGGTGTCTATGCAATGCTCGAGAATAAGAAAACAATAACATAATTAACTAATAAAATATAAAGCACCAAGTCCTAAGCTCTTGATAAATTTAGCCTACACAACTACCACCTATGCTCATTCAGAAAATAAGAATCATGCCAATGGCCAACCTGCCCCTATGTGTTGCTCGGGGTCACCGCTTGGTTGCTTGATACTGGGGCCACCATTGTAGTCGAAAAAGAATTGGTCACAAGACCTAGAGAGATTAAGGAACCACATAGTGTTGTGAGAAGGAATTCAAGCATGTCCCCTCGTTGGTCCATGTTTTACATTCGAAATCATAGGTCATCCATATCCTTTCTAACTTCAAAGACAAGTTTTTGCAAGATCTCCCAAGAGGCAAGGAGGCACGAGCATGAAGCACAACCCAAGCAATAATGAGTTTGGGCGGAGGTCAAAGGCTCCACCAAGGGGACGACAGGGGATGATGGAGGTGGTGATTGGGCAGATGACTCAGGAAGAGAAGCCGAAGGGGTCGGGGGTGGTTGTGAGGAAGAAGGTAATTTTGGGAGAGGACCTAGGGAAAAACCCAGAGAATTTCCCTACTGTTCATACCATTCTATGCGACAGGCCCGGGGAGAAGACAGAGGTGGAAGGCTACAATGGCCAAAAGAGGACAGGGATGAAGCGGGGGTAAAAGAGTTGGGTAGTGGGATGATATTAGTAGGATCCTGGTGAGCCATGAACCCATATGTTTGGTGCCAAATGGGGCCTCTCTTTGGTTTCCCTCAGAGGTGAGGCATGACCAGTTGAGGCAAGGAGAAATAACTAATTGGATGGAAACGCGATGAGCCTTTAGACTAGAGAAAAATGCAGAGAGGGCGCAAGACTAAAGAGAAAGAGTTGATGGTTCCCAACAAATGAGCAAAAGACTAAAATATAAACTAGAGAAAGACCTTGCACAAGCACTGAGGTGATGGGTTGAGTGAAACAACCATTGCCATGATGAAACCAAGGGAGGTGGCACGCAGGAGCAATAGATATGGTACGTAGCAGAGTGAATGAAGATGGGAGACATAAGGGGAATCATTTAAAAGGGGGGTGATGTCATAAATGTGCTTCACATGGTCACAACATGCATGGGACACGCCACCCATCCCCATGAACACCTCGACCCCTCTAACACCCCATTCAGGGGATGTGTATGGAATCTTCAAAATGCAATAACACTTTAATTTTTGTTTCATTTTCAAAATTTAGAGAATCTCAAGTATAAGAGTAATATACAATTACTCAAGAGTTAGTTTTTTATGTAAGGAAATAAGTTAACATCCTAATATTAAAAGATATTTGATTGGTTTTTTGGTAAGAAAATAGGTTAACATCCTAAGATTCAAAGATATTTGATTGAACTTTTTTGGTAAGAAAATAGATTAACATTTAAGATTCAAAGATATTTGATAAGAGTGAAAGTTTTGAAATATGTGATTTGTCTTAAATAAAAATGATGAGATCACCTACATCCATAGATAGTGACGAGAGATGAACAACCAACAATAACATCCTCAATCTCACTTAACAATTAATTTATAAAAAAAAATTGCTACTTTCAAAAAATAATAATAAATAATTATAATTAATATTAATGAATTTAATTCCAACTAATAATATTAATAGTATATTAGTAATATACACACCTCTCTCATTGAGCATTTGTGAGCATTTCAAGTTTTAGAGCATCATTGGAGAGCAATGATCTATCTCAAGTATGTTAACAGATAAATGATAAATTTGTCCCTATTTTTTTCTCTCATTAAATTGTAGATCTATTATTTGTCTTTAAAGTTTTATACTTTCAACCTTCTACTAGTTTGAAGTTTGAAATATGAACTTTGCATATTAATATAGGGTTTGCAATGTTGCATATTTGAATTTGCGGATTGGAATTTTACCATGGACCCAAGAGTTAAATACCCTACATGAATCCCCCCAAAATAACAAGATTTGAGCTCTGTTGTAGCCCTAGCCCGTGTGATTTCTCTTGCAACCTCCATGGCTTCCCCTAGAGGGGGCCCTAGCTCCCCACACCTGTCTTCCCCCTCTGATATTGATGTGTTCACCTCCTTGGTTGTGGCCCTTCCCGAGCAACCTAAACCAGCACAGTCATGTTTCATTAAAAAGTTGGATGAGATCCCCTCTATTATGATTCAAGCCATATTGAGATCCCTTGCTTTGAAGTATGCAAAAAATGGACTAATCGGGAAAATCATCGGGATTTGACCCTCTCTATGATATGTTGCTGTAATACCCCTAGGTTGAACCCAAATTGTAATGTAAATTTAAATATATATATAGGTTGTTGAGCCGTGGGCGCACAAGTTTTGGGTACAATTTAGCTTGCGCGAACCAAGGGAAGAGTGTGCACCCACTTCATAACTTTGCGTGCACTTGAGTAAGTGCACAAGGATTTTCATGTGCATGAACAAAGGGAAGAGTTTTCACCCATTTCATATCCTTGCACACACCTGAGTAAGTTCCCAAGGATCGCTTCAAAGCGTGCACCATACCATGTTTGTAGCCAGGATATTTTGGGGCTCAAGAGACTTTGTGTATATGTATATTGAGGCCAGAGTGACTGTGTGGTTATTAGGCTAGAGAGCCTAGATTGCGACAAAGGCCAGTGCGCCTATTTTGTAAAATGTAATTTCACTCAGATATTACTAAAAACATATCACTGCATGCAAACCAATCAAACGAAAAGAGACAGGGGGATAAAACTCCACTAAAATGGGAAAGAGGTGTGAAGCTTAAAGAGAATATTTTAATAATATTTCCAAAAGTATAATTATGGGATATGTATTTATCCTAAGTTCCTAACGAATGGGAACAGGTCACCAAGTGGACCTAAGTTAGCTCTTAAGGTGACAAGTTTCTAGTTATAATCATGCAAATATATTGTTGGGATTGAGTGTATTTCAGGGGGATTCACTCATTCCTTCATCATGCAGACCAACTTTCCTTTGTGAGGCATTGGTATCTTGTTGTAACTTGTTTCCATCACATAACCCTATGCCTGGGAAGGATTTTGTGCTATTGAAGAGGTGGGCTTGTTAGGTCCATGTGTTATTGAAGAAGCGGGTTGTCAAGCCCATGTTTGTCGAAGAAGCGGGTTGTCAGGCCCGTAAGAATTCTCTCCAGGTGAGAGAACCATTGGGAATTGCTTTCCCAAGGTTCCCACTTGCAGCTACATGGCTCTGAGACTTAATGTTCAGCCTGTTTTTGAATCCATGGAAGGGAAGTGGGGCAGTCGAAGAACTGTTGAGCAGAGAAGGGGAACACTTATTAGAGTGGGACAAGCATGCGGGGAATGATGGACTGTATTCTATTTTATAGGGTTGGCACTTTTTTCTAAGTGTTTTGACTGTTGATAGACCTTATCTTGGCTTAGGAATCCTTTTCCTTGGTGGATTTTAAGCCCCAACTTGGGGGTGACCTGTGGCTGAGAGTTATGAGCGGTAGACTCTATGGATGGAAGGAACATACGAGGTCTTCACGTAGTTGGTGGATTAAAACAAAACATAAGTGTCTTTTTATGTGTATTATTCTCTTAGTAATGTGCATAATATATTATGTGTTATAGTTGTGTATATGTGTATTTGTGCACAGATTATATATGTTGTATAATTGCATGTTTGTTACATGTGCATGGCATGGACCATGGCAGTTTATATGTGTTTATATATTGTTCAACTTGTGAATGCTTGTAACACACCCAACCCCCTAAGTACATTTTAAGGGAATGGGGTGATAAATTTCACTTTTCATTAACCATCTCGAGGCATATTCACGAGGGCACTAATTTCTCATGCTCATTAATATTTTTCCAACGACTATAAGTATGCCCGAGTCCAATCTCAGAGTAAAAATTTATGTTCTTCCAAAGTTCTTGGCCCTCATTAGCCAAGTTCTACCTCACTGTCACGTGGCATCCATATGACAACCTATCCCATGTGTCATCCGATGTGGCACATTTGTGGCTCCAACGTGGAACTTGCCACATGGTTAGTCGATCCATGGTTCTGATCCCATGGAACCTCACGTCATTGTCATCATGATCTTACTCCCATGGGTTGCAAAGAACCCCAACTAAAATTTTTGACGACACACAGTTAATCAAACCCCTTCCTAGATCTGACGGTTCACAAGACGCTCATCCAACGACTCTAAGTGAGTCGACGACTCCAACCTGCACGAGGGTTAACACCCCTCCTATCTGACGTCCTCGTTCTAACGATTCTCATGCCATCCATCCAATGGATCTGGGATAGTCAATGATGCTAATATGTGTAACAGTTACTACTCGCCCCTTCTCACTGCTAAAACAAATTACTGGACCCACGGTAGATCAACATTTCAGACTAGATCTTCACCTTGAGATGACCAATGGTCTAGATAACTCCTCCCATTTTCATCGTCGATGTTCCTTAACAACGCCTAACAAGTATGTCCTAGAACCCCAATGAAATTGTGCCTGGATCAATGGTCCAGGTTTCACTGTCGCCTCCCCACTGAGATCGACATATCTCAATGTTTCATCTATCTATTTCATAGTCAGAATTATCCGGTTAATACCTAACTCATTGTCCTTCTACCCCGATGATGACACCTTGGGGATATTATCCGGTTAATACCTAACTCATTGTCCTTCTACCCCGATGATGACACCTTGGGGATAAACCATCCAAGTTCACTTGCCCATAGATATAATGATCTGAAATAAAAAAAAGGTCGGAGGACCCTCTCATCTAACGAGAACCACCTTGCCTCATCGACCAATTACATAGTGACATCTCTCACTACTTATTCCCACTGGATTGCATGCTGTAACCCTCACATCATCATGGCATCAACCTCTCTTGGATGAATATTGAGGAAATTAATGACTGATATCTCTCTCGCCTATCGACAGATCATTGACTCTCCTCATGCTGTTGAATCTTCACCGACATTTCTCCTATCCTTCCAATGTTCACTAACTCGCACCTTTGATGATCTAAACATCAAACTCAACGCATATAGATCATACCTATGTTCTCTCGGGATCGATCAATGGTCCATATCTACTATGTTGGTTATGGAGCCTGATAATCTTCATGATTCATAGGTATTTGCTTTCTCACCAGGTTTATACCTCATGAAGTATTTACTAATTCCCATAAGTATGTACACTCTTCCACGCTAAAGGGAGTGCAGAGGGGGTACCTCTTGGTCCGGGGCAAGCGAGCCCTCGGGCAAAATTGCCTTATAAAGTATAATATTGTAATTTTCTTACTGTAAATCCGGACCGTCACTGCGTTATCGCATCTAATGGTAGAGATTATGTTAGGCTCTTTTTCCCTAGAAGGAACCTCTTTTTATGGGGGAAATGTATTGAGGCTATGTAATGCAAGGAATATTGTATTCTCGAGAGGAGACTGAGAGAAAGAAGAGGAAGTTACAAACGGTTTTATCAGAGGGTTGTATCCCTTCATTTGTCGATAATAATAAAGGAAGGACCTAACACTTTCTCTGGTATCTACCAATCAAGGAACTAATGAAATATGCGTGTCTCTCTCTTGTATTCGTGTGTCTTCTATGTTTTGTTTCCGTGATTTGTTTTATTTTATTGTTCAAGTGGTCCTTTTCAACAAGTGGTACCGAGTTATTAAGCAACTCGCAGAAAAGAGGGTTCCGGTTCGAGTATCTTAAAGATGGAAAAGTTTAGGTCGAAATTTAACTACCAAACTACTCAGCTATAAGATGTAGATGGAAGACTATTTATATCGTAAGACCCATTCACCATTGAGTGGAGTAGCAAAGAAGTCAATTTTGGCCATGAAGATCTAAGAATGGAGATTCTTGATGTAGTTCTAGGAATGATATATCATGTTCTGCAACAGCCGGTGTATTTTCAATATTTTGAAAAGAAAAGACAACGGATGGGTTTGATGGATGCTACCGGCCAAATTGTATGAAAACCCTGACCAATGGTTAGTATTCTCTAATGAAGAGATTATTTAACATGAATATGTCGAAGGTGGGTCTCAAGGTAAATCATTTAAATGAATTTAATACTCGCTACTAATCAACTAAGTTCAGAAAAGTGGACTTTGATGAGGTTAGGCTCTTCTAATCTTGTGCTCATTAAGAAAGCTGGAATGGCTTAGTCATGGTTGCAAGCAATTCCTATTCTCTGGTTCAAATACATCAAAATTTGATGATGTTGTTGGTGTTATCCTTAGTGAGGAAAATGCAACGGAAAAGCACAGGTGAAACATCGGGAAATGCATTAAACATGGAGAGTGTGGGGAAGATAAAAGGATAGAGGAAAGGGCTTAGGAAACCAATGGAAATTATAGGGAATATGCATCCAAATCCGTGACTTAAAAGATAGAGTGTTGGAATCTTCAGGGGAAGAAAGACCAAGAGATCCGCAGAGTCTAAAGAAAACAAAGAGAGATGGATAAGAGAAATCAGAAGGAAAATGGGTGATGTTTTACAAGATGCTTTGATTTTTTTTTCTGTAGATAATATTTTTTGAGACTTGGGTAGTAGATTCAGTGGAGCTTCATTTCATGCCACACTTGATAGGAAACATTTTCCAGATTATGTTCAAGGTGATTTTGGATAGGTTCAATTGGGTGATAACAGACCATGCAAAATTGTTGGAATGTGTTCGTAAAAATAAAGAACGGTAAAATGGAAACCACTGGTTGTTGAAAGAGGTAGAAACATGTTCCATTTAGGCAAAAATCTGATTTCAAAATGTGGCGTTTGGCAAGGAAGGTTGTATATCCATATTTACGATAAGACGTGGAAGGTCATCGCTATCATTCATGATAGCGAAAGGAGAGAAGGTCTGTACATTGTATCTATGTATTGCACACCGACTTCTATATCTTTAGCTTCTATAGGAGGGAATACAACACTGCATCATAGGTCAGACATGAGTGAGAAGGTATGCAGATCCTTCACAAAAGAAATTTGTTCTCGGATCTTAAACAAATTGATTCAGACTTATGTGAGCATTGTGTTTATGGAAACAAAAGAGTCGACATCGAAGCTAAGCAGCGAAGAATGAAAGGTTAGGAGCTTGTGCATATTGCATGCATGGGACCGTTCTAGTTGCATCATCTCTTGGTGTCTCTCATTATTATGTTACTTTTATTGATGATGCAACCAGAAAAACTTGGGTTCATTGCACTTGTAATCTCGGTCTAAATCAATTTGTTTTTGATACTTTTAAGAAAATGGAAAGCTTTTAGTTGAGAATGAGACAAGAAAAAGTCGGAAGTGTCTCCTATCAGATAATGGAGGTGAATACCGCAGCAAGGAGTTTGATGATTGGTTGTTCATACCATGGGATTCAGAGAGAAGATACAACACCAACACCACAAGAAATGGTGTGTCGAAAGGATGAACAGGATAATCAAGGAGCGTGCAAGGAGTATGGAGATTGTATACCGGGTTTGCCCCACAGCTCTAGGTATGTTGTAGATACTGTTGTTTCTTTAATAAACAGAGGACCTTCAAGTTTCCTTGGATGGTAGAATTCCCGGTGAGGGATGTTCTATTGCGGAAAAGTAAACTATTCCTTTTGAAAACCGGTTGTGAAGCATTTGTTCATATTGGATAAAGAAAATAGAACAAAGCTTCGGGCAAAATCCAGCGAAACACTTTATTGGATATGGTGTTAATGATTTCATTATCTCTTGTGGATTATGAAAATAAAAAATCATTAGGAGTAGAGAGATGTCATATCTAATCAGAAGGTCGTGTACAAAGATCACTTGCAAGGAAAGAAATGTGGAAAGGAAAACACATAATACACAACACTTGATGAAATCAACTCGGTGCTGAAATTCCAAAAGCGTCCTGAAATCTAAAATGTACAACAAATAGGAGCAAAGAAAAATTCCTCAAACACTCGCAAGTGTTGTTAGAAGATCTATCGTGTTAAGTATACCCCCTAACGCATACTCCTTCATTATATTATTTATTGTTATTCCATTCGTGAAACTGTGAATGTTATGGAAGAGGCAAATGCAGACACCAGGTAAAGGAGCAAGGCATGAAAGAGGAAATGGATTCCTTAAGCTGCAACTGCATTCGACTTGGTTCAAATTTGCCCAGGAAAGAGCATTAATAAATGGGCTTCATAAGTTGAAGGAAGAAGATGGAGGAGAAAAAGCGGTACAAGGCTAGACTTTTGTTGTAAAGGGGTTTCAAAGAAAGGTATAGATTTTGATGAAATATTTTCTCCATGTTAAAGAAAATGACTTCCACTAGAACTATTTTAAGTCTTGTGGCAATAGAAGATTTGCATCTTGAACAATTAGATGTAAAACAACTTTCTCCATGGGGATTTGATGGAAGAGATTTATATGCAGCAAACAAAGGGGTATGAGGTCAAAGGAAGGAGAATTTGGAATGCATGTTGAAGAAGAGCCAAAAGGCTCCAAAGCGCTAAGGTAGTGGTATTTTAATTTTGACAGTTTTATGACAGAACGGGGTTATACTAGATGTCATTCTCATCAATCGTTTATTTTAAAAGGCTAGAAAAAATGGAAGCCAAAATATTCACAATGCTGTAGATGGCATGCTTGTTGCAGGGTCTAATATGTGATATAAATGTGCTCAAGAAGAAATTAGCCAATTCATTTGGCATGAAGGACGGTGTTGCAAAGAAAACCTTGGTATGAGAATAACAAGAGAGACAGGAAAATCGCAAACCCATTAATATTGTCTCGGTGAGTACACAAAGAAAAGCTGAGAGGTTTAGAATGCGTAATGCAAAACCAAAGTAGTACACCTTTGGCCAGCCATTCCAAATTAATTCATGTGTCCCAAGACACAGTGAGGAGATATAATACATGTCCAGTGGTCCCATGACCACGCTAGCCATGTACTTGATGTATGCAATGGTTTGCAAGACTAGATATTTGGACTCCCAGGAGCGTGGCAGAACAATCCAGAAAGAACATTGGGAGGCAAAAGAAAGTGGATTCTCAGTATCTATATACTACTACATGCATTGTGTTTTGGAGGTTCCATAATTCCTTTCTGGGCTGTATGTTGATCAGATATGGAAGGTGATAAAGATGCTAGGAGGAGCACCAAGGCATGTTTTACTGCTAGGTGGAACAACAAAGTGAAAGTTGGATTTCAAAGCTCTAAAGGTTGTTGCACTCATCAAAGGCATGTTGCCGCTACAGCAGGCTAGTAAAGAGATGATTTGTTACAAAGGTTTATGGAGGAACCGGGAAAGAAGAAGGAGAACAACAAATTGTACCGCGGATGCCGTGTAGAGTTCCATTCACTTTGCAAAGAAATCATCCTTCCATTCAAGACTAAGAATATACAATTGAGGTACTACTTCATACGATCCGCTTTGGATGATGGACAATTGAAGCTGGAAAAGATACACGCGAGCCAGAATCCTGCAGACATATTACCAAAGGGAGTAACCAGGAGAAACCGGAAATTTTGCTCGGCCATTATCTCAAGAATGAAGATGAAGATGCAGAAATGCCAAACCAAGAATGTCTGTGAGTCCAGCATATACACCAAAGAGTGAGTTGTTGAGATCAGCCTCCAAGTGGGAGATTGTTGGTTGTGATTCGACATCTTCCTCGGGATTCATATGTCCCTTCTGTCCTGTTTATACCCCCATGAAGTATTTACACCTAAGTATGTACACTCTTCCATCGCTGGGAGTGCAGAGGGGTAAATTTCTCCTCATGGTGGTCCGGGTCCATGTTGGCCCTCATTGGTTCATGGCCTCCAAGAAAATTGCCTTATAAAAGTATATTGTAATTTCATTGTAAATCCCACCATTCACAGAAGTGCCCACCATAGAGGGATGTTAGTGTTTCGTCTCTATAGAAGGAGACCCTCTTTATGAGGGAAATGTATTGGCAATGGCCGCAAGGAATATTGTATTCATGAGAGAGACTCGTGAGAGGAAAAGAAGAGGAAGTTAAAACGGTTTTGTTGTAGGTTGTATCCCTTCATTTGGCCGGATAATAATAAAAGGAAGGACTAGAAATTTCTCCGTGGACATAACCCACAATCAAGTGAACCATCGTGAAATCAGGTTCCTCTTGTATTGTGTGTCTTCCGTGGTTTTGTTTGATTGTTTTATTTTATTGCTCCGCTGTCCCTGCTTTCTTTTCTAACATACCACCATATTCCACGCTGGTATTAAACCAGGGTCCATAGGACCTCCTTGTATAAAGGGGTCCCACTTTCACTGTACCAACCTATACCTGAATGGCATCTGCCACCCCTTGGACACATGGGTTGTCGAGGGTGTCACCATGACATCATCCCCCTCTTTATCCTTTGCCTAATGGTTCTCACACCTTTTGATGATAGAGATATCTCCCCAACTGGACGTCGATCTACGGTCTAGATTGGCTCTCGAAGTTCTCCTATTAGAGTATTTATACTTCTTCTTCCAAAGAGACTCTGGTCATTGGAATCTGAGTTTGTTCTCCATATGGAATCCAAGGTCATCGTGTACCTTCCACCTAGGCACCTGTTTCCATGTGTATCGGTCTCCTAGTATGACATTTGACACATTCGTACCCAAAGGACTTTGCCTCAAAAGGGACAAAACTCTGTGACACATGGAACAATATTTAATTGACATATGGCACCATCCACCTCATTACACATGGGCTGAGTTGGGTCTACACGTCATCATGAAACACTTGTTTCAGCCTCCTACTTGCCGACACTTGTACCAATCATGTTGGTTGGGGTGGTATCATTCCTCTTACCTCCAATCACAAAGGAACCTATTAGGATTCTATGACGGATCGATGACTATGATCAAATCTATCTCTAATGTCAATCAATGGTCCATTTTTTCCCTCGGAGTCCCTCCTTCAAAGTGCACCTCCTCCAGAACTACAACTTACTTTGAATGGTATCCTTCGATGGACGGCTAGGATTTGTTATCTCTCCAGATCGATGATCGAGATATAATATTTCCCTTATACTGACGAAGGATCCATATCTATCCACTATGCCCAATCGACGACCATGATCCTTCGAGAAAAAACAAGATTTTATCACTAGCCAAAGAGAGTGTTGGGCCTTCACCCAAATTGGCAACTCAAAACAAATCTACCCTTACTCCAACCAATGATCTAGATTGTTTCTCAACATCTCTCCATTGGATTTCCATTAATACCCTATGCTTAAATACTCTGGTGACCAATTCTAACCAAAGGTCGAGATCATATCACCACTCAATCCTCCAATAAATACAGTGTCCTTGTTGATTCGAAGTTTGTCTCTTACATGCATCATATCCTACTCCGATGGAGGGTCAAGATCTATTCATGGTGTTGAATCAATGACTGCGATTATTTTAGGCTCAAACATGGGTTTTATACTTATTACGAGTCCAAAATTGGACTTACTCATTCAAGGAAGTCTTCTAAACAACTTCTAGGGATTTACCAGACTCTTAGGATCTCTCTCCTTGCACCAAAACTGTTAAGGCATTCCTACTTCACCACTTTAGGTGGAGATTCATGTCCTGTGAACTCCGTATACTAGGATAGGGGATTCCATGATACAATTAAGACTCTATGAACCACACAAAGTCCTCTCTTAGGAATTGAGACATTCCCATGCCTATCTCAAGACACATTGTCCATTCCTCCTAGGGGTATTGTACATTCTTAGTTTAAAAGTTTTTTTTCCTTTCACAGGAATCACACTATAGAAATTATTCTACTACACACACGAGAGGCACAAACCTACAAAAATAACCATGTTCAAGTGTGCAAGTACTACACCATTCTTGGAGCTTCATAATCCCTTAAAAAAACAAGGGGTTTTCAATTAAAATAACTATTAGCATCACTAATCTCTATACATCCATAGTGCACCTACAAGAATTTATGATTCTATTCTATTACACAGGATGTATGAAATACTTATATGTTTACAATATATACCAGCCAACTGACTGTGGGTGTTCACCTTTCCACCCAACCATAGGCGTTGCATGTTGAGTCACTTCATCTGTAGGCCACCCCCATGCCAAGCCATGATACCACTAGGGAATTTTCTTCAGTTCCTTCTGCATTCTCTCACAATATATTTCTTCCTCTTATTCCCAAACCCTCCTTGATTTCTTCTTTTGTGCATATTCCATCTGCACACACTTGCCTCCATCCTCTTGAGGATATTCTTTTGGGACTCCTCCTCTTGTACGCATTCGTGTATTCCCTTTCCTATATCCTCCTGCATCTCCTGCACGGAATATGGAAAGTTCTCAACCTGTCCCCTTTCTTTTGTCAGAGGGAAACTTGGTTTAACCTCGGGGGTTGTGGAATGGTACACTAGGTACCTTTAGTTTACAGCTTCCTGGTGTCTTAGCCAAGCCCTCCATGCTTCCATTCATTGGGGTGGTTGGTTTTTCAACCACTAGTCCTTTTATCATTAACTGATTTCCTTGGTATCAGGTTAAGGCTTATTATTCCAAATCAAACAATTTAGCAAGGAGGATTGGGCCATCTTAGCATGATGAACCCCTCTCTATGTTCCCTCACTCTTTCCTCTAGTGGTATAATGGCCAGTAATCAAGGATTCACCCCCACAGTCAGTTGTTGGTAGTGACAATTAAACAATAATGCATTTACATTGTTTACATTCCATGGCATGGAAATCATTAATCATGAATAATTACAGGCTGAGGGAAACAAGGGTGTTACAATGCTTATGCTATTTTTGTTTATGGAATTTGTACATAATGGTGATGGGTTGTGCATGTTTTGTTAGTTTTGCATAATTGTTGTAGATGTAGAGCATGGTAGTTATTAAGTGTTTCTTGTTAGATAATTTTGTGGTAACGGTTATGGGATTATGAGGCAAGGCTTGAATCATCACGCACACGAAGTGGTATTAGTCTATGCACACGAATGAGATAGACCCTACTTGTGACATAGGAATGGTTGCATACGTAGTCGTATTATGAGTTTATTCTGTTGTTATAATCATTATCTTATTAAGTAACTTCAACAGTAATCGTATGATTCTAGCGCAAAGCTAGAAATGTCATTCATGTTCAGGGAAAGTCGAGGCGATCGGCACAATGATGGTTGAGCACGTAGAATTGCTAATACATAGTAGTCGTGTGCGACGATACCGGTTTGTGCGCACTAGGAAAACGTAGTTGTGCACAACACAAGGCTAGTTGTGTGCGCTATTGATTTGAATGAGTAACTTCCATAGAATAAAGAATTGATATCAGAGCTTTAATTAGCGAGTTGTGGTAGTAGATACTTTACAATGTGCTAACATAACTCAAATAGGAGGCTAGATACATTACAAATTGGTATAATAGTTAAAAAATTTATGTGACATGGATCGAAGCAGAGATGGGGATGTTACAAAGTGGTATCAGAGCTCTTAGTTCAATACTGGACTTGTATGGGCCAGAGATCAACATAAATTTGGAGAGGCAGGAATTTTTTATGATAGTCACAAGATGAAAATATGGAAAATTCAGATGAGTGAAGAAAGGACTCACGTGCGCATTGAATATGAGCACCACACGAAGCAGAATTATTGGCACGTGCATAGTGTTGGTGTGCAATGTATGTGTATGGAATATTGGTGTTGTGTGGGGAAGAATTGAATATGTTCATTGAGTATTGGGTGCAAGAGGGTGTGAGGTGAATGTTGGCGGGTAGAGAGAAAAGTTGTAATTTGTGTGGAATATTGGTCCGCGACACAAAATTTGTGCCCACTAGATAATTATGTGTGGAACCCAAAATTTGAGTGTGCTAAATAGTAGTGCACGATATAAAATTTGTGTGCACTAAATACTGGTGTGTTGTATGTGCGCTTGGTATTGCATGTATAGAGCATGTGTGTGTGATGGATATTGTTGAAATATTGTGTAACTTCAAACAATATTCCTATCCCCTTTTGCGGATTGGTCAAATGTAATATGCAAATTAAGAAGTCGACCCCTAGGCAAATTAAAGTGGTTCTAACTACCCAGAAAGAGAATTTGAACCTGTTAGTCAAGAGACACCTCCTTTCAACTCTTGCCAATTTATATAAATAAAGGAAGCCAACGCCTCATTTGTTCACTCACTTAGCTCACTCATCTAGTGCGCAAGTATTGAAGGAAGCTGCAATTACCAGTTGCCATAAGAAGGAAGAGAGAGAGGCGCATTGCTTGGGAGAGGATATTCTCTAGTGTTTGGTTTATTTTCTTGGCATTGGATTGGCTATGGTTCTTGATTATTTTTTGGTCTAGCATCATGGTAGTTTGTCTCTCGTAGAGAGAGAGTTATTCTGCTACTGTACTTGGTTATTGAATCTATATTAAAGAAGTTTTGCTGGGTTTTCTTCCCCTTGAGGGTTTCCCGGGATAAATGTTTGTGTACTCTTGTGATTGTGTTTCTCTCAGTGATCTTATCTATGCTATGGTTATCTAATAAATTGAAAAGAAAACTAATAATATCTTAAACCTTAACATGGTATCAGAGCTAAGATGAAGAGAGAATCTTTCACTAGATAAAGAAAAAATGTCACTATTGTGGTACAAGAAAATTAGGGCTTTTATTGAAGATGAATTTCAGCCCAAAGATCATCTAGAAAAGTGCACCTTAGCCTAAGGAACTCATTGGCACCTTCAGTGCACCTTTTCAGTGGATAGATCTCCCGAAAAGTGAAACCCTAGTTTTCATTGGTACCAGAAGTACCAGAAAACCAGAAGTACCAGGAAACCAAAAGTACCAGAAAACCAGAAGTACCGGGAAACCAGAAGTACCAGAAAACCAGAAGTACCAATCCATAATTTCGCAAGTCCAATTTCAAGCATCAAAAATTGGAATTTTCAGAAACTGACTATACCAGAATACTCACCTCAGTCTAGCGCATCTTTTGGTGAGTTCAGTTTTCAGATCCAAGAAATTTGATTTTTCTATTATTTCTATAGCCCAGAGGGCTACGGTTTCTACTACAAGAAATAATGGCTACTAGTATGAGGGTAGAAGACAAGATGAAAGGCTCTGAAAACTTCAGATATTGGAAGCATAGGTTGCAAATGATTCTAGAAGAGAATGATATCCTATAACATGTTACAGTGGGTGTACCAGAACTAGCGAAAGAAGAGCAAAAGACCAAGCATAAGAAGAATGAAAAGAAAGAAAAGAGAATCATGTCAGATTCAGTAAAGGATCACTTGATCCCTCATATATACAAACTACAAACAGTAAGGAAAATGGATGAAGCACTCAACAAGTTATATGAAAGAAAAGACATTATCCAAAACCTTGCCTTAAGAAATAAAATTTGTAATATGAAGATGGAAAAGTCAGAATCTGTCTCATCCTATTTTATGAGAGTTTCTCAGATTGGATATCAGCTTGTAGTTATTGGAGATGCCATTAGTGACAAAGATCTTGTAACCACAACCCTAAATGGGTTTCCAACATTTTGGATTTCTTTTGTACATGGAGTGTGTGCAAGAAGCAAGTTACCCAAGTTTGATAAGTTATGGGTAGATTGCACACACGAAGAATCTAGATTTGCAGACCAACAAAATAGATTAATTATTGACGAAGAGAAAGCACTTACAGTTCAAAAGAACATAAGAAGTTATTTCAGGAAGAACAATAAAGAAGCTAACTCCGTAAGAGTTCTAGATAAGGAGAAAGATGTTTCAAAGATCGGATGCTACAACTGTCAAAATTTGGGACACTTTTCCTATGACTGTCCTCAAGGAAAAGGGAAAAGAAAGAGTCAAGCACATGTGGCAGAGGAAGAGGAATCTCCTCCCTCAAAGAAAGATTTAGTAGAAATTGAGGATTATGTACTTTAAATTGAAGATAGTTGGTTTGAAGAAAGATAGCAAATGGTGGAGTCCGTGGAGCCTCCCCACACAAAAACAAAATATAAGTATTCATGTTTATTTTTAGTATCTTGTTTACTTTAATACGTTATCATTACAAGTTAGATTTTTGTGAGAATGTTAATTAACCTTGTTTTATTTCAGTGTCTATGCATATTTATGAAGGAATTGTCAAAGAAGAGGATAAAGAAAGAGATAAAATATTTATTTCAGGTATGATCACTCATGATAGTGACAAAGGTATGTGTTTAGCTATGATAGTAAGGGAAAATTTGGTAATTTCATAGCTAGAGTGGAAAAGAGTTCAAAAGTCTTATTCATGATTAGGGTTTCAGATGTGTACATGGTTGAACAAGTTTTTCTTAAGAAAATATGTGTACTACTCTGATAGAAATCATGATATATTTTTAGTTGATTATGGCTTATTGTTACCGATTGATTGGCTAAGTGACATATCTCAGAAATCATACTGTAAGTAAAGTTTACAGGTCTCGAAAGAAAGAACTTATGCCTTGACTTGCAGAAGTTAGACATCATGAAGAAGGACTTATGATATGGTCACAGTCAATAAGAACTAGACAATATCCAGTATTCATATAGGAGCAGGAGGCTCCTAAAGATGTAGAACAAAAATATTCAAGATGAAGAGAAAGATGGATACTAATATATAGTTGATAAGATGCAGGTAACTGTAGGTTTCTCTAGTACCATTCTTATAGATGCAAAGGGAGCATGTTGATCTAGTATGAAGTCAGAAAGAAAGAAATTTTCAAACTCAAGAAGGCACCTAGGATATTACAGAAGATACCTTCGTAGAGAAGGAAGAGACCTTTGTAGAGAAGGAATGAGCAATCCCATAGGTATACCTTCATAGAGAAGGAGAAAGAGAAGAGACCTTCATAGAGAAGGAGAAAGAGAAGAGACCTTCATAGAGAAGAAATATACCTTCACAGAGAAGGAAGAGACCTTCATAGATAAGGGGAATGAGAAATTTTCCAAGTTTGGCTTCTGTCCAAGTGTTGAGTTTTGGATACTCTAGGGACATGCTAGAATACCCTCGTAGAGAGGGGTGTGACCACCCTCGTAGAGAGGAGTGTGGATGTTTCTCCAAGGGGCAGTGGGAATATACTCTCCTCTAGCCAAGGATTGAGTAGCCTGGAACACAAACCTTGACCATGTGGAATGGTTAGTTGGCTCTTGAGGTTTGTGTCGTGATCCTGCATGGATCATGGAAAGGGAGTCTAGTCTTGCCCAGGCTAGCATCTTAGCTTCTCTAGCTCATGTGGGATGAATAGGAGTGAAATAATGGTAGTATTTCTCCCCAGTGGATGGGTGAGATAGATGACTACAAGAGAAGGGAGAACATAAAAGGAATGGAAAAACTCATAGAATATCTTCTGTGTGAAGATAAGAAAGACTATCTTCTGCGTGAAGATGAAAGAAAGAAAGAGTATCTTCTGTGTGAAGATAAAGAGAATAAAACTTATTTAATATGGATTCATGGAGAACCAGTCAGTGATCGTGATGCCAGATGACCAAGTGGATTATATTGATATTACCCAGTTGATGTTGTTTCCCAGTTGATGATGTTATCGAGTGGATGTTGTTACCCAGTTGATGATGTTATCTAGTTGATGTTGTTGTCCAGTTGATGATTATTATCCAGTTTATGATATTGCCCAGATGATATTGTTCATTTAATGATGACATCCGGTGACTTATCAAAAGATAAAGAATATCCTTCTTGTTAAGAGGGAGTGTTGAAATATTGTGTAACTGAAAACAATATTCTTATCCCTTTTTGTGGATGGGTAAAATCTAATATGAAAATTAAGAAGTCGGCCCCCAGGAAAATTAAAGTGGTTATAGCTACCCATAAAGAGAAGTTGGCCTTGCCAGTGAAGAGACACCTCCTTTCAGCACTTGCCAGTTTGTATAAATAAAGGAAGCCAGTGCCTCATTTGTTCACTCACTCAACTCACTCATCGAGTGTGCAAGTATTGAAGGAAGCTGCAGTTACCAGTTGCTGGAAGAAGGAAGAGAGAGAGGCTCATTTCTTGGGAGAGGATATTCTCTAGTGTTTGGTTTATTGTCTTGGAATTGGATTGGCTATGGTTCTTTGATTATTTTCTGGTCTAGCATCATGGTAGTTTGTCTCTCGTAGAGAGAGAGTTATTATTCTACTGTACTTGGTTATTGAATCTATATTAAAGAATTTTTGTTGGGGTTTCTTCCCCTTGAGGGTTTCCTAGGATAAATTCTTGTGTACTCTTGTGATTGTGTTTCTCTCAGTGATCCTATCTATGCTATGGTTATCTAGTAAGTTGAAAAGAAACCTAATAATAGCTTAAACCTTAACAGATATGGGTGTATAACACATAATTAGTATACATGTGAGATTTGAAAGAAATAAAAGGACAAAAAAGAGGAGGAAAAGTCTTGGACAGAGGAGTCCAAATATTCACCCAGAATTTTGAATTAGGATGTTAAATTCACCGAGAATCAAAAGAAAGGATTTGGATACACTTATGGAATAGAATGTGCATAGTATTTATGGTTTTCATAAATTATTTAGTCTAACAAATCTTGTTTCTTGCACATTTTGAAGTGATAACAACAATTTGATTAGTACAGGATCAACACATAGATCAGAAGAACAAAATATTCAAAAAGAACCTACAACCATGAAGATGAAGGATGTATGAAAATATAAGTGATGAGGGTATAGATTCAAATGGATATGGAGAAGCCAAGGAAGAAAGCATGAATTTGGTGAAGACAATAAAAAGTTTTCAAAAGGACCTCCAAAGTTATAAAGTTGATAATGATATGCTTATGAAAGCCAAGAGTAACAAGATGGCTTCAACATAAATTTGCTACAAAGCTTGGACATAATTGAGAAAAATATGGATAAGGAGACCGAGTCAAGAAAATCGAGGAGACATGGATCTCATGATGAGAGAAGAAAAAAAATAAGTGTTGACAGGAATCACCATCACTCTCTAAGACATTCAACTTGGAGAGTGCATAGTAGTTCAAGCCCATCTCTTGTCAGGAAGCATAAGGGAAGGTCTAGTATGGATGAGATACAAGTATAAATGAATTATGAATAAGATTAATCCTCCTACTTTTGATGGTGAGCACAAGAAGGATGAGGATGCAGAGACCTAGTTGTTGGGAATGAGGAAGTACTTCCAGTTACATAATTAATCGTCACAAGTAGAAGGGAGAATTTCCATCTACTAACTCATGGGAAAAACATCAATGTGGTCGGACCAATTTGTGCAAGTACAACACATTGATGAGAGAAAGGTTACTTGGAGGGAGTTTAGGAGGTATTTTCAAAAGAAATACTTTACCAAACGATACTATGATACAAAAATGAAGGAGTTCTTTGAACTCAAGCTTAGAAGTATGACCATAGATGCGTATGAGAGGATATTTTTAGAGCTAATGAAGTATGTTTCTTTCATCAAATATGAACAAGTTAATATTCATAGGTACTTGAGTGGGATGCCATTATTTATTAGTGATAAGATATAGTATGATGATCCCACGACATTGGAGGAAACTATAAGGAGAGCTAAGTGTCTCTATGAACATAATAGAGGAAGACCCACTTACCAAAATACTTGGGAAGACAAGAAGAAAGGAAATATGGAGCAGAGGAAGAAGGGAACCAAGCCACCATTCTTCAGAAATAATTTGCAGGGACATCCAACTCCCAAGGAGTTCAAAATGATAGAGGAAAAAGGGAAAATACCAAGACAACATCCAATAAATTGTTGGGGTTGTGAGGGAGACCATATGTACATAGATTTCCATAACAAAGATGAGAAAGTGAGGTCTATTCAAAATGTACAACAACTTGATACAGTTGAGGACATGGGAAGAAATGTATCTAGGATCTACGCAACCCTAGATAACAAGAGAGTTGAGTTTTAGTCACATATGATTGAAGTGGAAGGTAAGATCAACAACCAACCCATTGCTATTTTAATTGATTCAGGAGCTACTCATAGTTATCTAGATCCTAAGATGGTGGAAATATTTCAATTGCCAAAAATCAAGCTTGGGAAACCTTGGTTGGTACAACTAGCTACAGGAGAAAAAAGAAAAATTAATGAGATGGTTAAGGCAAGTCCAATGGACATGAATGGACTGAGTACAAAATCATATTTGAATATTATACATTTGGGCTCATATGATTTCCTAATTGGTATGGATTGATTGGACATGCATCGTGTTGTCCTAGACTATTATAATAAGTCTTTTAATTGATTGGATGAAGAAGGGAACATGGAAAAGGTACAAGGTATTCCAAGGGTTGTAACTATTAGAGAAGTTTCAGCCTTGCAACTAAAGAAAAGCTTCAAGAAAGGTTGTCAAGTATTTGCAGTGCATAAGGATAATGTGTCAAATATTGAAGATTATGCAGTCCTAAAGGAGTTTGAATATGTATTTAGAGAAATATTGGGGTTGCCACCCAAGAGAGATATTGATTTCTCTATAAATCTAATGCCTGGAGTAACCCCAATATCCAAGACTCCTTATAGGATGAGTACACTAGAACTGAAAGAATTGTAAATGCAACTTGAAGAGCTTCTGAAAAAGGGGTATATACACCCAAGTATGTCACCTTGGGATTCCCCAATATTATTTTTGAAGAAAAAGGATGGAACATTGAGAATTTGCATTGACTTCGGGAAGTTGAATAAGGTAACAGTGAAGAACATGTATCCTTTGCCAAGGACAAATGATCTCTTTGATCAACTGGAAGATGTAAATATATTATCTAAGATTGATCTCAGATCAGGATATCATCATGTAATAATTAAAGAGGAATACATCAACAAGACAACCTTTAGGACGAGGTATGGCCATTATAAGTTTACAGTAGTGCCATTTGGGTTGTCAAATGTACCAGTTGTCTTCATGTGTTTAATGAATGGTATTTTCATAGAATACTTATATAAGTTTGTCATTTATTTTTGGACGACATACTAATTTACTAAAACTCTGAAGAAGAACATGAGAAACACTTGAGGATGGTGATGTGAGTATTGAGAGAACATCACTTGTATGCAAAGTTTAGCAAGTGCCCATTCTACCAGAGCTAGATTCATTACTCGGGTCATATCATTTCAAAGGAAGGGATAGTAGTGGGATAAAAGAAGATAAAATCCATTGAAGGATGGACAACACCAAGGAAGGTCGCAGAGGTGATATATTTCATGGGACTTGTAGGGTACTAGATAAGGTTTATTGAAGGATTATCAAAGATTGCACACCCAATCACATCCTTGCAAAAGAAAGGTGTGAGATTTGAGTGGACTTTTGATTGTAAAAGGAGTTTCCAAAACTTTAAGAGTTTGTTGAAAAGTGCATTAATTTTGAGAATCATTGATCCTAATGAAGACTTTTTTGTGTGCACTAATGCATGCAAGGAAGGCCTCGGTGGAGTTCTTAGTCAGAATGGGCATGTGGTGTGCTATGAATCAATGAAATTGAAAGAGCATGAAAGACATTATGCTAATCATTATGAAATTAAATGTGGAGGCACTACCTCATGGGAAGAAAATTTGAGTTGAGGACAGACCATAATGGTCTGAAATATTTGTTTGGAAAACCAACTCTAAATGGTAAGAAAAGCAGGTGGTTAGAATTCCTCAGTGAGTATGACTTTGGTATAAATAATATCAAGGGTAAAGAGAACAAGGTGGTTGATTCACTCAGTAGGAGAGTGCATGGGATGCATGCTACATCCATTAGCATGTGCAAATCATATTTTAAAGACAGAATGTTAGAGGCTGGAAAATTGGATCAACGCTATGTGGAAATAAAGACAAATCTATAGAAAGGTATTTTGCAGTAGAAAATTGAATATTTTGAGTTAAAAGAGGATGAAATCCTCATGTATAGGGGCAACGTTTATGTACCATATTCCCAAGAGTTGAAAAATATGTTATTTTAAAGAAATGTGCAATGTGTGTTATGTTGGGCACCCAGGCTACCAAAAGACAATTGTTGATGCCAAGGGTCAATATTATTTGCTAGGTATGAAGAAAGAAGTAGTTGATTTTATGGACAAGTGTTTGGAATTTCAGAAGGTAAAGGTTGATCACAGACACCCAACTTTCTTGCTACAACCATTGCCCATCCCTGAGTGGAAATGGGAAGTTGTAACAATGGATTTTATCATGAAGCTGCCACAAATTACCAAGTAACATGATTATATCATGGTAGTAGTAGACATGATTACTAAAGTTGTCCACTTTATTCCAGTAAAACTCGCTTACAAGGAAACTAACATTGTTGATATTTATATGAGGGAAATTGTCAGGCTTCATGGTGTAACTAAGACAATTGTGTCTCATAGAGATCCCAAGTTCACATCAAATATTTGGAAGGGGTTATTTAAAGGATTTGGGACAAATCTAAATTTTAACACAACCTGCCATCCAGAGTCACATGGGAAAATGGAAAGGGTAAATCAAGTGATGGAAGATATTCTAAGAATGTATGTGATGGACAAACCGATACAATGGGAAAAATATTTACATTTGGTTGAGTTTGTGTAGAACAATGGGTATCAAGAATCTATAAAGATGAGCCCATTTGAGGAACTTTATGATAGAAGGTGCAACACACAAGTGAGTTGGGACAACCCAATAGATAGAGTAATGGTTGGGCCAGATTTACTTAGGGAAATGGAAGAGTAGGTGGTGAAAATAAAACCAAATTTAAAGGCTACCCAAGATAGGTAGAAAAGTTATGCAGATAAATGAAGAACTCGCATAGAATTTAAAGTGGGTGACCACATGTTTTTGAAAGTGAAATCTAGGAAGAGTTCACTTAAGTTGGGAAATTGTTCAAAGTTGGCAGCACGTTATTGTGTTCCATTTGAAATCTTGGAGAGGATTGGTCTTGTCGCATGCATGCTTGCACTACCTTCATCCATATGCATTCGTAATGTGTTTCATGTATATTTACTTAAAAGGTATGTGCAAGATGTTAATCATTTAATTGATTGGAATGTGATTCAGGTGGAGCAAGAAGGCGACTTTTGAGTTCATTCGGTGTGCATATTGGACCAAAATGTCAAGTTGCTATGGAATCAAGCAATAGGAATGGTAAAGATCCAATGGACCCTATTACGGTCTTGAGGATGCAACTTGGGAGCACAAGGATGCTATGCATGCAACGTACCCATATCTTTTTGAATACTTTTAAAATTTTGACTGTACTTAATGCACTAAGGACAATGCATAAGTAAGGGGGAGGGGAATGTAATACCCCTAGGATGAATCCAAATTGTAATGTAAAATGGACGTATAGGCTAGTGAGCCATGGGAGCATAAGTTTTGAGTACAATTTAGTGCGCACGAACCAAGGGAAGAGTGTGTGCCCATTTCATAACTTTACGCACACATGAGTAAGTGCGCGAGGATTGCCATGCACATGAACCAAGGGAAGAGTGTGTGCTCATTTCATAGCTTTGTGCACACATGAGTAAGTGTGTGAGGAGTTTTTCAAATTGTGCATCAGACTGTGTTTGTAGCCAGGATATTTCTGGGGTCGGAGAGCCTTTGTATATATGTATATTTAGGCCAAAGTGTCTGTGTGGTTATTATGCTAGAGAGTCTGGATCATGACAAAGGCTAGTGCGCCTATTTTTTTTAAATGTAATTGCACTTAGATATTAATAAAAATATATCATTGGGCGTAAACCAATCAAATGAAAAGAGACGAGAGTATAAAACTCCACTAGAATGGGAAAGAGGTGTGAAGCTTAAAGGGAATATTTTAATAATATTTCCAAAAGTATAGTTATGGGATATGTATTTATCCTAAGTTCCTAAGGAATGGGAATAGGTCACCAATTGGAGCTAAGTTATCTCTTAATGTGACAAGTGTCTAGTTATAATCATGCAAATATATTGTTGGGCCTGATTTTATTTCAGGGGGATTCACTCATTCATTCATCATGCATACCAACTTTCCTCTGTGAGGCATCGATATCTTATTGTAACTTGTTTCCATCACATAACCTTGTGCTTGGGAAGGGTTGTGTGTTATTGAAGAGGTGGGTTTTCAGGCCCGTGTGATATTGAAGAAGCGGGTTCTCGAGCTCGTGTTGGATGAAGAAGCGGGTTGTCAGGCCCATGTTCTTTGAAGAAGCGGGTTCTCGAGCCCGTGTTGGATGAAGAAGCAGGTTGTCAGGCCCATGTTCTTTGAAGAAGCAGGTTTTCAGGCCCGTGAACATTCTCTCCATGTGAGAGGACTATTGAGAATTGTTTTCCCAAGGTGCCCAGTTGCAGCTCCAAGGCTTTGAGACTTCCTATCTATCTTGTTGTTGAATCCTCGAAAGGGAAGTGGGGTAGTCGAAGGACTATTGAGCATAGAAGGGGAACACTTCCTGGGGTGGGACAGGCATGTGGGGAATGAGTGAATGTATTCTATTTGATGGGGTTGGCACCCTTTTCTGAGTGTTTTGACTATTGATAGACCTTAGCTTGGCTTAGGAATCCTTTGCCATGGTGGATTTTAAGCCCCAACTTAGGGGTGACCTGTTGCTGATAGTTCTGAGCGGAAGAGTCTATGGCTGGGAGGAATGTTTATATGTTTTTATATATTGTTCGACTTTTGAATGCTTATGTTATTTAAGTTTATGTAATTGGTACATAATTATGTTGGGTTGTGCATGTATTATTAGTTTTTCATAATTGTTGTAGATGTAGAGCATGGTAGTTATTAAGTGTTTCATGTTAGATAATTCTGTGGTAACGATTATGGGATTCTTAGGCAAGGCTTGAATCATCACATGCACAAAGTGGTATCAGTATGCACATACAAAGGGGACAAACCCCACGCATGACATGGGAATGGTTGCATGTGTATTCGTATTATGAGCTCATTCTATTGTTATAGTCATTATCTTGTTAAGTAACTTCACCAGTAATCATATGGGTGCTAGCGCGAAGCTATAAATTTTGTGCATGATGAGGGGAAGTTGACGTGACCGACACTGTTAGATCAGGTGCCTACACCTATTCCTTATATTCCTCAAACCAGCCCATCCATCTATCAACCTAGTTTCTACTTAGTTTTTCTTCAATGGTGTGTTGAGTCATTTCAATTGGTTTCCATCTTCCTATTTTCTTTCATCATTTCCTTTCTCTTTATAAGTTTAATACAAGACATGGTTTGAATTGAATAAGACACATCACCATATTTATGTCACTATTGGGTTGCAAACAGGTTAAATGAGGACTTTGATGCAAAAAGACATTGATTGCAAGAATGCCCTATTCTTGCAAACAATAGAAAACACATTGTTTTATGAGTTTTAATGTTCAAAAAATATTTAAAAGTTTGAATTAAGGTGTATTGGTGCCTCAAATGTGTTTACATATCTTTGTGAAATTGAGATAATGCATGTTTCCACCAGTTTAACCATCATTACAGACTTTGTTCTAAGGATCATGCATGTTTGCGCCTTAAACTGTTATTATTGTAGGGTCGTGTGTAATAATTATTGTAGGTGGTAAAGAAAATTGAAACAATGCATACATTCAACCATCACTTACAGCAGGAGAAACTAGAACAAAATGGTGTCTCCCTAAGAGCGTTGGCAATTGAACATAATAGAGCTAACAATGATCGAATGGTTCAAAGCAATACCAGGAATTAGAGATATATTTATCATAAGGGAATGGTTTGATTTTATATGCACCTTCAACGAGCATCACACAGGAGTATACTTGCTCTTCGCATTGAATTTTGATGGGTTTCAGACTCAGCTCGGGGACACCACCATTCACATCACGAAGAAATTCATTGGTGTGGCATGCACTCTTCCAATTAGTGGTGAAATATGGTTTAAAAAGGACAAATTGCCAATCAAAATCTGCAATAGGTTTCTAGTGGAGAACACCAAAACCCTGATTAGAGTCAGGGAATCTCAATTATGTGGATTAAAAAAGAATATAATGGGAGAAGGAAGAGAAATATGGAACTGATAAACAACAAGAAGAACAAGAATTTGATCCATGACTAGAAGGACAGAGGGATGAGGATAACCAAGCAATTAGGGTTTCTCCTAAACCTGGGTGTTCATCGAAATCTACCCAACAAACTAAAAAGAAGACCACACCTGAAAAAAAAGGAGGAACCCAATCTAAGAACGAAAAATACATCACTCCACAAAGGGAGGATATTCCTCAAAGACAACTAAGGTCCTCTACAACAAAAAAGAGGGGAAAAGGAAAGTGGCAGGGTACATATCATACAGGAAAAAGAATAGGCCAACCCAATAGGCCCACTGTCACCTTAACATTATAAGGATAATCCTGTGACCACTACCATGCAACAACTAAATAAAAAACTTGAAGTACAACATGAAAAATTACAAGGAAATTATCAAAAGTTGTAGAAGAAACATCAAAATATGTTGCCCGAATTTTCTGAAATACTTTGTTTTTCCCTGTTTAAGTCATTGGCTTTCAACACGTCTTTCGAACAACTGGAGGTCATGTTTTTAAAACCGAAAGAGGTTTTTATCAGAAATGGGCCCATTCACAAAAACCTCTCTCATTGTTTACACATGTATCACGTTTTGGGACAATCTAAGTGATATTTGAGGCCGTTTTTCCCATAAATTCACCAAATGCTATGTTTTTCCATGTTTTGGTCATTGTCTTTGGGTGCGTTTTCCAAACATATGGAGGTGAATTTTTGAAAATTGAAAGCGGATTTTGTTTGGAACGGGCCCATTCACAAAAACCTCTCTCATTTTTTATACAGGTATCATGGTTTGGGAGAATAAAATATATATTTGAGGCCATTTTCCCAAGAAATTCACCAAATTTTGGGTGAGTTTTGTTCTAGTGTTAAAGGTTTGTCTCGAGTTATTGGCGTACATGGGCATGAATTCAAAGTCACTTCCAAATACAACTTTTGAAGACTTTGGTTATGGATCTTTTCCACTTCAATTATCAACATTATTTATAGTTGCACTAACATAATTTTGTTTTGGTGTAGTTAGAGGTAATGCTTCCATTTGTAATAAGTTGATTTTTTTTATAAAAACAATGTTTTTTGTTAAGTTTGAATTGATGAGGAGTATGAAATGACACATCAACCCAAATCCACTCATTTTGAATAAATACTTACACATTGTAATTAGGCAGTAACAATTAAGTTGTATCTATAGTATCTGATTGAAATATAAAGATTGAACTTCCGAGTTGAGATCCTAGATAGGTAATTGAACCTACTCTTGATGAGGTTAAATAGATAGATCTATGAATGTAAAGGGGTTCAGTTTTGGGATATCAAGAATCATAATTTTGGTTTGGACTTGAACCATAAGATTGTTAAGTTTCCTACCTTGGTGAATATAATCTTTGGTGACAGATTGTGTTTTCTTCTCAAATCTTTTGTGTGTTCTTAATCTTATCTAGATGCAAATTGGAAATGTATGCAAAGTGTTGTTTCCCTTCCTTTTAGCTACTGTCTCAATGAATTTTGTATTGCCATGCAACCTGATTTCAGTTATTGCTTTCAGTAAATAGTTTATTGTAATACAACCTTGTTTGTATTATTTGTGTCAAGATACATGTTTTAGATCTAGAATATTATTTCAAATCTGAAATTTTATACATCATGAAACAAATTATATGCTTTCTTGTATTTCCTTTGTTTTATTATTCATATATTTACCTTCTCACCAAAATGTATGCCACCAACTAAGGGAAACCTTACAGTGATATTGTTGAAACCAAGTCTCTACCCTTGAAAATCTATTTACCAGCTGGCCAACAAACTTAATTCATAAAAAACCCATCATTTCAACAATTGAGGTGGCATATCTCTACCCTTTATCAGTCGGGTGTAGACCTTAGGACCAATAGACACAATAATGGTTGATCGCGTAGAATTTCTAAGAAATTGTGGTTGTGTGTGGTACAAGATTGGTTTGCGCACACTAGGAAAATGTAGCTACACGTAGCAAAAGGATTGTTGTGCGCTTGATTTCAATGAGTTACTTCCACGGAAGAAATAATTGATATCAGAGCTTTAATCAGGGAGTTGCAATAGTGGAGACTTTATAATGTGGCAACGAAACTCATCTAGGAGGATGGATATGTTACAAAGTGGTATCAGAGTTAAAAATTTGATGTGACATGGCTCATATCGGAGCTAGGGATGTTACAGTTCCCATCTGAGTTGATAAGAATGAGAAGCCACACTTGAAAGGTAAGATTTTTCACTCCTTCTGTGGTAGGGGATTTTTTGCTTTCCTATTTGAAGAAAAGGAAGGCAGGGATCTTATTTTCAGAAGTAGTTTGTACTTCATGGGTGCCCGTGGGATGTATCTTAATAGCTAGACCTTGGAATTTAACCATGAACATGATATCCCCTTTGTTTTCTTGGTTTGAGTTCATATTTCCTTTCTTTCCCTTCACTGCTGGAATGATGAGACTCTTTGTGCCAGTGGGAAATCTCTGGGTAAATACATAGATCAATCATAACCAAAGGACGGTATTCAATCATGTTCTTGAATCTATGTGGAGGTCAATCTTGAGAAGGGTCTTTCTGAGTCCATCAAAATCACCTTAGATAACTGGACTTATCTCCAACAAGTGGGATACAAGCAACTTCCCTTCAAATGCAAGATATGCCATGAATATGGGCACTTTGCTAAGAGATGCCTAAAATCCCCTGTAGATCCACCCATGGGATAAAACAATGATCAATGGAAACAACCAAGAAGGAAAAAAAAAAACACAAGGAAAGGATCACAACCTGAAAAATCTCCTCCTCAAGTGGGAGCTCCCTCTAATCCAAAGTGCCAAGAAGTCCCAACCTCATCCTCCGTAGGAAAAAGAAAAAATTGCATTTCAATGAAGAATCAATATGAAATTCTTTCAGACATGGAAGAAGATCCAAAATATGGTCCCAACTATGCCCATCATAATCCCTCGAAACAGATCGGTGACCATCAAATCCCCCTAGAAGCTCAGCAGTCGAACCCATAGATGGACCCGAAAGATGGAGAGTTGTTGAAAGTTCATAGGAAGAGACAGATCTGGATTCCTAAAAAATTCCCCTAATTAAAAATCCAGGAAGTAAATCAAACAACTAAAGGAAGGAGGCAACAACTCGAAAGGAAATCAAAATCAGAAAGCATATTACGATGGATGGTCACACCAAATAATAACCTAGACCCTCAATAAATCAAAGTTGCTTAGTTCCCCCAAAGGGGGGAAATCCAAAATCATATGATAAAAATTGTTTCCTAGAATTGTAGAGGACTTGGAAGTGAAAACAAGAAGTCATTGGTCATAAGTCTAGTTTGAGCAAAATCACCGCAATTTATTCTACTCTAGTAAACGAAAATGAAGGACACAAATGTCCTCCAAGAAAGAATATTCATATAGCACTCTGGCACTAGAATGGAAGTACATTCTCGAGGGGCCTCTAGGGACCTTTGCACACTCTGGAACCCCCAACAGTTCATATTGGAAGACTAGTCAATCTCGACCAATTGACTTCAAGTGACATTGGTACACCTACTCTTGGGTAAGTCATTTTCTATATTTAATATTTATATGCCCTCAGTGTATCAAAAAAAATCTCTATGATGAAAATCTCTTATTTCTCTATAGGGGAGTGTTAGCACTGCTCCCCGCATATTTGTGGGGGATTTTAATACTACTATGCATTCCTCTGATAAGAGAGGTGGAAATATTGTGAGAGACTCCACCACGAAATTCATGGAGGATCTCTTGGTCAGTTTTGATCTACCTGATATCAAGCCCACCTTTGGTCGCTTCACTTGGTAAAATAAGAGATAGAAGCCAGAGCATATTGCATCCAGGATAGAAATGTTTCTCATTAGTGGGAGTATCCTAGAATATCCAATCTTACCTATTTCTTGCATGATTCCCTGGGTGGGATCATATAATCATCCAATCACCATATAGTTGTCATCCCCTAACTCCCTTGGTCTGATCCATTTCCATTTTAATGCTTGTTGGGACCTTGACACCTCCTTCTTGGATTTGGTGTCCTCCTCCTACTGCTCTTGGATCTAAGTTTCTCATGTCTTCATCTAGGAATAGAAATTAAAAAACACCAAAAGATCTCTTAGAGAATGGTTAAAACTCAAAGAGACAAATGAGAAGAAAACAATACAAGAACTTGCAAAAAAAATGGAGGAGACACGTATCAAGATGGAAAGAACCCCAATTACCCCATCCATCTTTATGGAAGAGCAAAGTAACTTTAGGGAGTATCAACAAGTTTTAAGGGAAGAATAAGAATATTGGAGACCTAAGTCTCGAAGCCTTTGGCTCTAAGTGGGGGACCATAATACAAAATTCTTTCAACACCAAGCTAAAGCTATAATTTGGAAAAATAAAATATCAAATATTAGTGATGTTGATGGAGCATCTATCTCGGGGAAAAATTAGATCAAGACACTATTGATCACTCAACACACCCTAAAAGTCTATGTCCATTTTATTTTTATTTTTTGGGTACCACTTGATCCTTTTCATTGTATGTTTTGCCTTTAGTATGAAACTAATACGGTAATACCTGCGCTTATTTTCATGTTTCACGTTTGATTTTTCTAAACTTTGCCTGAAAATACAACAAAGAATCATCTTAACCATTAAAGGGTTCTTAAAAACTACTTAAGGAATCGACAAACTAAATCTTTCCCCAACGCACTTAGGAATTCAGCTTCGGCAAAGATTAAAGGTGGAGAAAATCGTTTGAGAAGTTTAAAATAAACGAGCTCCGATATTCATCGGCGTCGGCAAACGAAAGTCTTTCTTTTTTTTATTGAACTTTGGCAAGGGTATTGTCGAATACCGATCCGTTCGGCTTCGGCAGGAAAACAAAAAAGTAAGCATGGCACAAAGGAGAGGAATGGTATCGTCGATCTCCGACACCCAACACGATTTCAATGTCGGGGAGTTACAAAATAAAATACACATTAATGTTACATTTTAAAATGCTAATCCACAATGCCACCCAAGTATAGGTGGTTGAAATATCTATTTCCTTTAGTTCTTTCGACATGAGAAGAGTCCCTAAGTGAAATCCTTACCAATCATTCGAATGATAAATTTTATGTTCAAACACTTTAAATAACCCAGGGTTAATAACGCCACATCAACATCAATCGATATTGAAAGTTTTAAAGGGAACATGTCAACAAATTTACAATGCAATAATAACAGTTATAAAATCCCATAATTTGCGTGAAAACTCATATAAAATAACACAACTAATTTACATCCAAAAGGGAACAGGATACATTCAAGACACTTCGAATTTTCATATAATTAAAAAATTTCTCACCAAACTTGGGCCACATACAAATAGATACCATCGACATCTTTACTGACTGACCCAGTCACAATGAGAGTATAAACCTTTACAAAAAAAGAGAAGAAATGTTAAGCATCACTTTGGGGAACACAAAGCAAGGGCTCACCCATTATGCATCTCCTATGCGCACACCCTCTCTCGGACTACTTCTCGCACCTTGTAACGTTTCCTTTTCCTCTTTCGTTGACATCCTTTGCGCCTCATGCAACTACACAATTGTGTCTTAAGCTTCTCAAAGCTTTCTCTGGAGCCAAACTGTGCTTCCTCCATGACCCTACGACGTCGATACCTCATGTTTCTTCGCCTCCAATTGGCTCTATAACTATCTATTTTCTTGGTAGAATTCAACTATGGAAATTTGGGCCTGCTCTAACTGCTAGATTGAACACTTGATGGGAGAAACCAATGCTTTTTCCCTACCCTTTCGTTACCCAATTCCTTTACTGGTAGTCCCCACAGGCCCTGACCAGTTAGTAAGCATCATAGACCCATCAACGACGGGATGTACACTCATCTCAGCTGGGGATCAGTCTTCCTCCCTTTTTCCCGTATCTTTCCTAGGCCTCCCCCTTCTCCGTGGTGTTTTCTCCTGTGGGGGCATGGCCCCCAGCATACCTCTTTCAGGCGTACTTCTCTCCACCCCAAATTTCAATAGAGGTCCCGACACCCTCTCCGAGAAAAATCCTATACCTCCGGTCGAAGCTTCAAGGACACTGGAAGCCAATAAGAAAGAGTCCCAGACACATTGGGGCTCGAACCTGGAACTTTGACTACCTCGCAAACCCTGTCCCTTGTTCAAAGGGGATCCCATAGTGCAACAACATAGTGGATTGGGCATCTACAGATGATAAAGGACCAATAAACTGAGTTGCGCCTGAATAAACTCGCAAGACTAGTGCTACAAAGGTATAAACTCGACTTATGCATGGAAATCCCCATAGAACTCCTAGAATTTATCGCGAAACAAAGGAGAAAACTAGAGCGTGCCAAAAGAACACTCACACCTCATTACAGGATGTCTTGCAGACTTAACCCATCACAACTTCTCGTTAGATGTAATCCAAAATGCATAAAACGTCGTCGATCGGAATTGCAGGGGATATGTAGTATGATCATTCCAATCTCGTTAAACTCCCCAACTTCCATTATTGACAAATGATATTTGACACACTTGGTGATACAGATTCTGGAGGCATTTAACGAATTCCTTACTACGGTATCCAACCTTCTAGGAGCATACACGCACACGCTCAACTCTGGCATCTTTTCCCGGCCCCAAAGGTCGAGCGGCTACTATGATGGTTCCGACGCTCATATCCTTTGTACTCGATTTGCCATGCTATGGCGTATTGACGTAACTTGTTTAAACTGAAGAGGAGCGGTAGCATGGATAAAAGACATCGCAGTTCATTCAAAGGAGAACCTAGGATCACATAACTATTAAATGATCCATTATGTTTTTTGGTACCTTATATTATATTGCTTGATCACTAAACTATCTCAACCTCGATTGCAAGAAAAATTCCCCAATTAATTAACAAATCTTGCTCCATGATATCACCGATGAACTCGAAAGAAACACTGAAGCAAAATTGACAAAGTGATGAAGGATTCCAAGTTCCTCGAGTTCGGCACCCTCGATAATTTCATCGACCTGAGCGACATGGTCAAGCTACATGCCAAACAAGATGTGCTATGGACCGAAGAGTTCACAAAGATAGCCGATGCAAGGCCCGAGCAAGTGCAAAAATTCCTAGAACATCTGATTAGAGCCTGAACCATGCTATAACAGTTGAACTCCAGTTTAATAAAGTATCGAGGGCATGTAGTAGACATCAGGGGAATATATCCGACCCCGATGGAACAACACAGATTTCCATGGGCCCAAACTTGTGAAGAATTGTTTGTCAGCTGCACTGAATATGAGAGAAGTCACCCTTTCCAAGAAGCATCTTGGGATGACTATTAAAGAAGTTGTTAGAAGATAACGCCACGTGGCAATTTTTTTTTTGTTTAAACTACACTTAGCCGTTAGTTTCATGTAAAACTTTATATTATAAATAGAGACATCGACCATTGAGTAAAGGGTCGATGGTTGTTGTAAGACTCTTTTTTTTTTGTTGTTAAGAATTATTTTGAGACTGCTATGAATTGAGAAGTCCTTCTGGACCAAAGTCAAGCTATTTTCATCAGATGCATGTGATTGGAATTGGAGAAGAACTACTTACTATCCTATTTCATGAATGATGCAGTAATGAGTAAGAGAAATTAATTATGTTGTCAAGTTATCTGGTGCAATGTCTTGATGTTATTTGCTTTAATGATGAAGATAAATCGTTGTGTTATTATGTGATGCATGGTTATGGTAGATGAATTATTTTTCTTGCTATTATCTTATTACATATGTGCTTTCTTTCTGATAGTTAGTTTCTCAGACAGTGATTGGATGCTCACATGGTTAATGTATTAGTACTAGGCTTGTGGTATAGAGTAATTGTCTGCATGTTGAGCACCAGGTTATCCCAATCTTAGCCTCTTCCCCAGTAGTTAAAACTTAATCCTGTTGACTGTCAAGTTGGTTTATACTGGCTTGAATCTCTCATATCATCCCCACCCAAGAGAAAATACAGAAGAAAACAGTCCTAACTGAAGGAAGAGCCTTCACAAGAAAACACAAAATCCCATCGATAAATTGGTCGGATCGCAAGATTTGGAGAACCATTCCATTTTTAAACACTGCAGAGTCTAATTGGGCCTCGGTGGTGTTGGTCACTATAATTTCTTAATTAATTTTAAACAACTAAGTGAAACATAAATTATCAACCCAGGGAAGTCTTTTGTTTCAACGATAACTGCGCACTATATATGCTCAATTCCAAAAGCAGCTTAGTGTCGTAGTAAAGAAACTTATACTAATCTCACTTGTTCAATTAAACTGAAGTTCTGTATTAAATCACAGGAAAGTGACTTCCCTATTGCAAACTTTCAAAGATCAATTTAAGAATCCTGGATTACATTTAAAACAATACTTGCAATG
>SNQJ01S0035094.1:26825-48456 GCA_010110895.2 Picea sitchensis | reverse complement strand
TCCAAAAGTAATGTAAAGTATTATGCAAGACAGATTAAACGTGTAGTAATGAGAAAGGACGTTGTATACCTTTGAGATGATCAAACGAAGTGATAGTATAGGTTCAAATATGGATGATCAAGGGTATAATGATGGCAAAAAGAATGGGCAAAAAGGTGCATAGTGTGGTCCTAACAGGTGGTAGGTTTGGTTCCTACTATTGAGTAAAGGGATTTAGGACCCATCATCAGAATTGGCACTAGAAGGAGGGCCTAAGAATGAATGGTTGAATATTTATTTTATCTATCATTTCAAACAGCCTACAGATTCGTAACAAGCCACATACATGGCTAGTCCTTCACAATATAGCCCACACACGTTGAGTATTCCCAAAACAGATAACTCAGCCCAGCTCGAGGAAGAACCTTTTCACCCTGAAATACCTTACGCCCTTCCTCATGAGGAAGTGAATCAATTCAAGAGAATCACTAGAGCCTACGCCCGACAGATTGGTGTGTTTTCCTTAGCTCCCATCCTCCCTCAAAGAAAACAAAGAAGAAGACCAGTGTTTAGTACTCCCGACGAGGTTTTCATACACTTCGTAGAATACTTAATAGATTTCATAATTGTTGAAATCCAAGAACCTCTTGATCTGATACCCGAAACGCCAGTCGGCGACATCTCTCAGCCAAACAACTTTTTAGAAGAAGAAGATTTCGACACGGATTCCGAAGATATGGAAGGTAATAATAACCATGAGGAAGAAAGAGAAATCTCGCTTCAGAACAACCATCCCTAGTTGGCCGGAGATGCCATGGTCGTCCCTGGACGAGTACATAATCTTCCCCGACATCTGGAGAAGTTGCTTCCTAAGTACAACCCGAAACTTCAGGTTTACCTAAATATCATATCAAGAAGTTCATACTCGCGATTAGACTCATGAATGTTTAGCATGAAGATGTAGTTTGCAAAATTTTACCCTACATGTTTGAAAATTCAGCTTCCACATGGTATTTTAATTTTCTAGTAGGATCGATAACCAGCTGGACTAAGTTCCAGAAAGACTTTCTAGATAAATTTGTAGAAGAAACTACTACGAGAACTTTGATGGTTGAGTTTTTCACAGCCACCATGAGTACGAAAGAGAGGGTCAAATATTTCAACCAGAGGTTCACAACCATCTTAAACAAATTCCAGCCGTGGCAAAACCAACTCAAGAGTTGCAAATCGAGGTTTATGCCAACATGCTCCCATCTTCTATTTCTATGTTTGTAAAAAGAGATGCTAAGCAAACCCTGGAGGAAAATTTTGAAGAGGCCAAAATGATAGAATTCCAGATGAAAGGATGTAAATAAGGCCAAGCCTCTCTAGTAAAGAAAGAAACCCAGCCCCCTCACAGGAGGGGACTCCTTTTGACTAGACCGTCAGGAAAAATGGTTGAACAAACTCCCGATAAAGGTAATGGAGATATAGAAGATCTACAATGCATGGTTAAAAAATTATTAAACGAAATCATAGACATGAAGAGAAATGTAGGAGAGGGAAATCAAGGCCAAAGGCCCTATAAGCCTCTGCCTTTCTTTAAAAGAGACCTGCCTTTCAAAGAAATTGAACTTCCCCTAGCCAACTTAAATATTGATCTAGGGAATGTTCCATCTCATTCTTTTTGTACTTATCATAACTAAAACCACTTTGAAAGAGACTGCCCTCAATGGGTACATGCCATGAATTTAATGGCCAATCGGTTTCGAGATGAAGTCTCCCTAACTGGACAGCTAGCCAGTTCGGCCATGAATATTGTTGACCAGGAAGAAGTTGACCCACCACGAGATACAACCATGCTAATATGGGATCCTGACCTGATCATGCCTTCTAACGATCTGTTTGAGTCTCAGAAACAACCTGTAGAATTTTCGGTGATACAGAATCGCAGTAAGGGCCCACCCGACTCGAAAGATACCTACACCACCCGAGCCTCAAAAATTAAGTTAAATCTCAACCAATCGAAAACATCTTTCGCTCTCGATAAAAATCCTATAAGCATTCATACCTAGGAATTGCCAAAAATAGATTACAACGTGGTCGAAGATGTGAAAAATCTAAAGGCCAATATTTTAGTTATGGATATATGCAGGATCCCTCAGCAGAAATACTTTCTGTTACAAGCCTTGAACTCTATGGAAAACCTGACGACAGGAAATTGCCAGAAATAAGTTTGACTCACACAGATCTAGTGGGAAAACCAACTATGAATACTTGTTTGGGATATAGAAAGGAAAAACCTCCTGTCCCCCCGTTCCTCTTAACATTTGGAATATTCAATAGAAACCTTCACAACTGTCTAGTAGATTCTGGAGCATCCTCCAACATCATGCCCTTGTCTGTTTGCAAGAAATTGAATGTCGTTCCTCTCAAGAGTGATAAACATGTCATACAATTGGACAGGACCCAGGTCAAGGTCATAGGAGAACTCAAAGACATGACGATCAGAATATCATCGCACCCCATGTTTGTGCAAGTAATCGACATTATTGTAGTAGATACCCCAGAGGAATATGGGCTATTAGTGAGTCGATATTGGTCTGAAAATCTAAACGGATACTTCAGTATGGAGTGGGCACACCTTTGTCTACCACTGAAGGGATACACGAACATGATCAGAATCGACAAGGAGAGATATCTAAAACATGCAGTCACAAATATAGAAACCCCTAACGATCCCTCGTCCACAAATTTCCCCATACTGGGAAAATATTCTTGCGAATCCTAATTCAGAAATTTCGCCCCCCCTCTTATCCGATATTCCTCTTACCCAAAACTCTGAATTTATTTTCCAAGAGAAATCGTCGATACTGATAGGAGACATCCTCTTCTACCAAAAACTGACGCTAGATCTTGCGAAACAAGAGGTCAAGGAGCAAGAAACTAATAAGAGAAACGAAAATAGTGATTCCCATTCACAAATTTGGACCCTCTATTTTGATGGATCTAAATCTCAAGAAGGGTTTGGAGCAGGATGCATCCTCATCAATCCTATTGGTAAACGTCATTTCTTGTCCTGTAGGCTAGAATTCGAATGTACCAACAATACTGTCAAATATGAAGCTCTGGTACAAGGATTAAGGAAAGCCATAGATTTGGATATCAAAGAATTGAAAGTTTTCAGAGACTCTGAAATTATTGTTAGACAAGTAAGAAATAATATACATTGCAATTCCCCTCATCTAAAGAACTATCAACAGGAGGTGCATAGGTTAATAGAGCACTTTGAGGATTTTAATATCACTGTGATCCCCAGAACAAAGAATATTCTTGATGACTCCTTGGCCACAACCACTTCCAGGATGTCACCTTTAGAAGATTATGAAGCCTCCCAATTCACTCTGGAACTTCTCTACAAATCGTCGATACCTAATAACATTTCCAATTGGAAATTCTTCGAAGGAGATGAAAAAATCATAAACTTCTTGACTAACCAAGACAATTTCAAATATCACACTATTGATGATGAAGAATTCCAAGAGCTGTCCACAAAAAATGATCCTTGGATGGGATAACAAATGGATAAATCAAAGGGTCACATGATCCCGAAAGGGATAACTAATCTAGAAAACCTGTTTCATTTGAAAGAGCAATTTAAGGGACCCAAAAATGAAAAGACTGGTAGCTCTTGTCCCCTACATGAAACTATAAATCTTGGAACCCCAAAGAGTCCAAAGAATGTGAACCTGGGCAAGACTATATCTAAGGAAGAGAGGAAAGCTTACCTCAAATTATTCATACAATACCAGGATGTCTTTACGTGGTCCTATAGGAATTTGAAAACATATGATACCCGCATCATTCAACACACCATCCCTTTAAAACCAGAAGTGAAACCTTTCCAATAGAAGCTCTGAAAGTATCACCCATCCCTAGAACCTCTCATGTATCATGAATTAAAGAAACTTTTAGATGCCAAGATCATTTTTCAGGTTATGCATTTTGCTTGGGTAGCGAACCTTGTTCTGGTGAGGAAAAAGTCAGGAGAGATCCACCTATGCATAGATTTTAGGAACCTCAATAGAGATTCAGAAAAATACAATTACCTAGTCTCGTCGATGGAACAACTCCTGCATACTATGTCGGGCTCATAGATCTTCTCTCTACTAGACGGTTTCTCAGGATACAACCAAGTCCTTGTTTCATAGGAAGATCGTTTAAAAAACACTTTCCGAACCAAATAGGGAACCTTCGCTTACAAGTGCATGCCTTTCGAGTTAATTAACACAGAAGAAACCTTCCAAAGAGCCATGGACATAGCTTTCCAGGGACTAATCAATAAATTTGTGGTAGTGTATCTAGATGACGTAAGAGTGTATTTAAATAACAGGGAAGAGCACATCCAACACTTAACTCATATTTTCAAGAGGTGTAGGAAATACAGTATATCCTTAAACCCTAAGAAAATTGTCTTCAGTGTCAAGGAAGGTAAGCTATTAGGTCACATTATATCTCAAGCAGGAATTCACATAGACCCGGAAAGGATTAAAGCCATAGCTCAACTTCCCTTACCCCATAACAAGAAAGTTATGTAGTCCTTTTTAGGGAAAATCAATTTTGTGAGGAAGTTCACTCTCAACTTCGCAGAAATAATCAAACCCTTACAAAAGATGATTCACAAAGATGCCTAATTTAAGTGGGTTGATGAGCGAAAAGATGCCTTCAACAACATCAAGGCTTCCATTTCCCGGGCCCCGGTGTTGCGAAGCCCCGATTTCAACAAATATTTTTTCCTTTATACTTTCACCTCCGATCAATCACTAGATGTAATCTTAGCTTAGAAGGATGATGAAAACAAAAAATTCCCAATGTCATTTATGAGTACTAATCTTCAAGGAGCTGAGATCAATTATATTGCTATAGACAAACAGGCCTACACGATTTATAAGTTAGTAAAGCATTTCAGGTCTTACATCCTCAAGAATCACACTAAAGTAATTGTGTTGCACCCTGTAGTTTGATCCTTGTTTACCCAACAAGAAATGGGGGAAAGAAGAGGGAACTGGATGGCGGTAGTCCAGGAATTTTATCTGGATATAAAACCTGCCAAACTAGTAAAGGGACAAGGGTTGTGCAAGCTTGCAGCCAAAGCCCGGGATCAAGTAAATGAAGATATCGGATGGGAGAACAAAATGACACTATGGTGTGGTGAAGTAGCATACATCTCCGCAGGACAAGACTCCTGATATAAATATTTAACTTATCTTCTACATCACAGGACTTGTCCCGAAAACCGCAACCCTAGAGAAAGGAGAGCCCTAAGATTAAAATCTGCACAATATCATCTTATAAATTCGGTGCTCTTCCGAATCAATTATGATGGGGTACTATTAATATGTCTCGAAAGAGAAGACACAGACAAAGTACTGAAAGAACTCCATGATGGCCCTGCCGGGGAAAATTTTGCCGGAAACACTATCGCTCATAAGATTCTAAGAGCCAGCTATTATTGGCCCACCTTGTTCAAGGATGCTCATACTTATGCTAGAAAATGTAAGAATTGTCAAATAAGCGTTGGAAAGGAGAAAATAGCGGAAGTCCCACTCCAACCTATTATTGTCTCCCATCCTTTCGAGCAGTGGGGGTTAGATATCATAGGATAAATCACACCTAGTTCCTCAAAACTGCACAAGTACATTCTTACTGCCACCGACAATTTCATGAAATGGGCAGAGGCCATCCCTCTGACTCATGTAAATGAGAAGGTAGTGATCCAGTTCATAGAATAACAACTGATCATGAGGTTCGGTGTCCCTTCTGTTCTGGTCTTTGATAATGCAACTTACTTTTCTTCCACCCTATTGACAATTTTTTCTCTGGACAAAGGAATCATAATCAAGTACACTGCAAATTACTATCCCCAGGGAAATGGTGTGGCTGAATAGACTAATAAAAACCTGGTAAGGATATTAAAGAATATGGTTACGGATAACCAAAGAAATTGGCATAATCTACTATGTAATGCTCTATGGGTTGATATGGTCACACCCAAAGAAGCCATAGGAAATTCCCCATACTTTTCGGTCTATGGGAAATAAGCCATCCTCCCAAATGGACTCTATCTTTCGTCTCTTCATCTGACCTAAGATTCCAATGGAGAACCCTCATCGACCATGCAACAACAGATTAACACTCTGCTCATGCTAGAAAAAGAGAGAGAAAAGGCTAAGTCAAAATTCATATCTCACCAATAGATAGTGAAAAGATGGTTTGATAAGCATAAGGCTAAAGAAAATAATTTTGAAGTAGGAGACTTAGTCCTGAAGTGGGATAGAGAAAATGAACCTAAAGGGAAACATTATAAGTTTCAGATTCTGTGGCTTGGACCTTTCCAGGTAGCTAAGAAAATTGGGGAAGGCACTTATCGATTGCAAGGTTTGGGGGGAGAACCTGATGCCCTCCCAGTAAATGGCCAAGCCCTAAAACAATATTTTCATTAAATATATATGTGTGTGTGTGTGTGTGTGTGTGCGCGCGCGCTTTACGTTCTTTGTTGAATATCTTCATGATTGCGCAAGTACTTCTTTTGTTGTTTTTTTTTCTTCCTATATTTCTTTTCTTTTGAAGGTATTCTCAATAAAACGATGTTTGGTCTTAAGACCATGCAACGTAGAAAACCATGTTCCTAACTCATCACTCACAAACACTAGAAGCACTGGAAAACTTGCATTTACTTTGAGGAATCCTCTATTCAACCAGAGCAAATATGACTTCGGAGAAATGTTAGAAATGTCTACTTTGTGGTTCAGTTAGACCTCAAGGGAAAGAAAGAAAGCCGGAAAGGACTACATAAACCCAGAATACGGAGCTATCAAGGCATCCACCTTAACTCTCTCTCCTACTCTCTTAGTGCATCATGCTGAAATGATATTGATATTATCAAAAGAGTGAATAGTAGGAAAGGGTATGAAGATATCTTCGTCGGCTATGGAGGATCGTTGGCAGCAGAGCAAGGTCTATGATGCTGGGGTGACTCTGTCAGGGCTATGGATGCTCACTATAAGTAGAGTGACACCGAAGAAGGGGAGTAGAGGTAATTAAAGGCCTCATGCCAATGAATACATTTCTAAAAATTTGAAAAACAAAAGGGGGGGTATGAGTCAGGGTCAAAGGAAACAAAGGAGGAAAGAGGTTAAAACCCCACAAGCAGACCCGACAGCATCAACTGAAGGACGTCAGATGAAAAGGTTAAGAGGTTCTAATTTAAGACCAGTTGAGATTCTCCATCAGTTTCCATATCAGCCGAACCTTGGAGGAGGAACAAAGATTCTTCTTTCGCCTAGTGAATCGCCATTTGTTGAGCACTCAACACACCCTAAAATTCTATGTCCATTTTTTTTTACTTTTTGGGTACCACTTGATCCTTTGCACTATCTATTTTGCCTTCAATATGAAATTAATACCTGCACTTATTTTTCATGCTTCATGTTTGATTTTTCTAAAGTTTGCCTGAACATACAACAAAGAATCATCTTAACCCTTAAACGGTACTTAACAACTACTTAAGGAATCGACAAACTAAATATTTCCCCAACGCGCTTAGGAGTTCGACTTTGGTAAATATTAAAGGTGGCAAAAATTGTTTGAGAAGTTTAAAATAACTGAGCTCCGATATTCATCGGCTTCGGCCGATGAAAGTATTTATTTTTGTGATTTAAATTTGGAAGGGGTATTGTCGAAGACCGTTTTGTTCGGCTTCAGCAGGAAAACAAAAAAGTAAGCATCGCGCAAAGGGGAGGAATGGTATTTCCGATCGCCGACACCCGACGGGATTTTGGCATCGGGGAGTTACAAAATAAAATGCACATTAATGTTACATTTTAAAATGTCAATACCCATTGCCAGCCAAGTATAGGTAGTCGCAATATCTATTTCCTTTAGTGTGTTCGACGTGAGTAGAGTCCCTAAGTGAAATCCTTACCAATCATCCGAATCCTAAATTTTATGTTCAAACACTTTAAATAACCTAGGGTTAATAACGCCACGTCAGCATCAATCGATATCGAAAGTTTTAAAGGGAACATGTCAACAAATTTACAATGAAATATTAACAGTTACAAAATCCCATAATTTGCACGAAAGCTCAGATAAAAGAACACAAGTAATTTACATCCAAAAGGGAACGAGATACATTCAAGATGCTTAGAATTTTCATATAATTAAAAAATTTCCCGCCAAACTTGGGCCACATACAAATATATATCGTCGGTGTCTTTACTGACCGACATGGTCACAATGAGAGTATAAAACCCTTATGACAAAAGAGAAAATGTTAAGCATCACTTCGGGGAACGCATCCTGTAACATTTCCCTTTCCTCTTTCGCTGACATCTTCTGCACCTCGCGCAATTGTACAATTGTGTCTTGAGATTCTTGAAGCTTTCTCTGGATCCAAACTGCACTTCCTCTGCGACCCTGTGACGTCGATACCTCCTGGTTCTTCGTCGCCAATTGGCTCTGCAACTCTCTATTTTCTTGGTAGATTTCATCTATGGAAATTTGGGCCTGCTCTAATTGCTGGATGGAACTCTTGATGGGAGAACCTAGTGATTTTTCCATCCCCTTTCATTCCTTGCTTCCTTTACTGGTAGTCCCCACAGGCTTGACCATTTAGTAAGCATCGTATACCCCTTCGCAGCGGGATGTACACTCAACTCAACTGGGGGGTGGTCTTCCTCCCTTTTTCTTATATCTTTTCTAGGCCTCCCCCTTATCCATGGTGTTCTCTCTTATGGGGGCGCGACCCCCAGCATACCTCTTTTAGGCATACTTCTCTCCACTCCAACATACACAAGAGGCATTGACACCCTCTCCGGGCAAAATCCTGTACCTCCAGTCGAAGCTTCAAGGACACTAGAAGCCAATAAGAAAGAGTCCCAGGCACGTTAGGGCTCATACCTGGCACTCCGGCTACCTCGCAAACCCCATCCCTTGTTCAAAGGGGATCCCATAGTGCAAAAACGTAGTGGCTTGGGCGTCTATAGATGATAAATGACCATTATACCGAGTTGCGCTTGAATAAACTTACAAGACTATCGCTACATACGTATAAACTCAACTTATGTGTGGAATTCCCCACAAAACTCCTAGAATTTATAGAGAAACAAGGGAGCAAACCAGAGCGTGCCAAAATAACACTCACACCTCGCAAAAGGATGTTTTGCAGACTTAACGTGTCACAACTGCTGATTGAATGTAATCCAAAACGCATAAAACACTGCCAATCGGAGTTGCAGGGGATGTGCAGTATGATCATTCCAATCTCGTTAAACTCCCCAGCTTCCATTATTGATGAATGATAGTTGACACACTTCGTGATAAAACTTCTAGAGGCATTTAACGACTTCCTTACTATGGTATTCGACCTTCTGGGAGCATACATGCGCACGCTCAACTCTGGCATCTTTTCCTGGCCCCAAAGGTCGAGCGGCTACTATGATGGTTCGGATGCTCATATCCGTCGTACTCGATATGGCGCGCTAACGTGACTCATTTAAACTGAAGAGGATAGGTGCCATGGATAAAATACATCACAAGTCTTTTAAAGGAGCAACTGGGATCACGTAAGTATTAAACAAGCAAGACTAGCAAGCTCCACAGGTACACACCAGTCTATTATGTTTGTTGGTCCCTTATATCATATTTCTTGATCACTAAACTATATCAACCCCGATTGCAGTAAAAATTCCCCAATTACCGAACAAAGCTTGCTCTGTGATCTCGTTGATAACCCGAAAGAAACACAGAAGCAGAATCAACAAAGCAATGAAGGATGCCAAGTTCCCCGAGTTCGACACCCCCGATAATTTCATCAACCTGAGTGACATGGTCAAGCTACATGCCAAACAAGATGCCCTATGGACCAAAGAGTCTGCAAAGATAGTCGATGCGAGGCTCGGGCAAATGCAACAATTCTCAGAACATCCAATCAAAGCCCGAACCATGTTACAACAGCTGGACTCTAGTTTAGTAAAGTACCAAGTGCATGCAGTAGACATCAAGGAAATATATGCGGCCTCGATGGAATAACACATATTTCCATGGGCCCAAACTTGTGAAGAACTGTTTGTCAGTTGGACTGAATACAAGAGAAGTCACCCTTTCCAAGAAGCATCTCGGGATGACTGTTATATAAGTTGTTAGAAGATAACGCCACATGGTGATTTTTGTTTTGTTTAAACTGCACTTAGCCATTAGTTTCAGTTAAAACTTTATATTATAAATAGAGACATTGTCTAACGAGTAAAGGGTTGATGGTTGTTGTAAGACTCTCTTTTTTTTGGTTGTTAAGAATTATTTTGAGACTGCTATGAATTGAGAAGTCCTTCTGGACCAAAGACAAGCTATTTTCATCAGATGCATGTGATTGGACTTGGAGAAGAACTACTTCCTATAATGTTTCATGAATGATGCAATAATGAGTAAGAGCAATTAATTTTGTTGTCAAGTTATCTAGTGCAATGTCTTGATGTTCTTTGCTTTAATGGTGAAGATAAATTGTTTTGTTATTATGTGATGCATGATTATGGTAGATGGATTATTTTGCTTGGCATTATTTTATTACTTATGTTCTTTCTTTCTGATAGTTAGTTTCTCATATAGTAATTGGATTCTCACATGGTTAATGTATTAGTACTAGGCCTATGGTATAGAGTAATTGACTGCATGTTGAGCAGCGGGTTATCCCAAGCTTAGCCTCTTCCCTAGTAGTTAAAACTTAATCCTGTTGTTTTTCAAGTTGTTTTATACTGGATTTCATCTCTCATATCAGCCCCACCCAAGAGAAAATACAGAAGAAAACAGTCCTAACTGAAGGAAGAGCCTTCACAAGAAAACACAAAAGCCCATCGATAAATTGGTTGGATCGCAAGATTTGGGGAACCATTCCATTTTTAAACGTTGTAGATTATAATTGGGCCTCAGTGGTAGGTTTGGTTCCTACTATTGATTCAATGGATTTAGGACCCATCAACAGACCCCAACTAAGACCTACTTTGAAAACTTGTACTCTGAGGATGGGAAGGGGGACATTGACGCCCAAGAGAGCCTTCTATGCAATATCTCTTGAATTATCATCCTAGAAAACAATGAAGTTCTCTTTCAAAAAGTAACTGAAGAATAAATCCAAGGTGTGTTGCGGAAAATGAACCACATAAGGCTCATGGGCTAGATGGATTTTTATCCCACTTCTATCTCATTTTTTGGCACATTATAAAAGATGATTTGGTCTGCATGGTTCAATATGTTCAAAAATCCGCTAGAATGGGAGGAAGCACAAATTCCTCCATTTTATCCCATATTCCCAAAGAGACAGACTCCTCTTCTTTTTCTATATTCTTCCCAATCTCCCTATGAAATGTCTCTTACAAAATAATCTCCAAAATCATTGCTAACAGAATTAAGCCATTCCTGCCCAAATTAATCTCACTAAACCAAGGGGGATTTGTTGAAAAATGACAAATGCTTAAAAAAATATTGTTAGTTCAAGAGGTTATTCATTCCAGCAAGGAGCATGGAGAAAAAGGTATGGTCATCAAATTGGATATGGAAAATTCCTTTGACAAAGTGAGGCATGACTTTCTTTTTTCCATCCTGACAAGATTCAGATTTGGAGTATATTTGATGGCATGGATCACATCATGTATCATAGACCCTTAGATTCTCTGATGATCAACAGAAGACCTATAGATTTCTTCATCCTCTATAGAGGATTGAGACATGGATTCCCTATATCCCCCCTTCTTTGCATCCTGATGGTGAAAGCATTAAGTAGACAGTTGGAAAAGGCTAGATTGGAGAAATATATACCTGGAATAAAAATCACTTAAGGGGAAAGGTGACTTAACCATTCTCAATTTTTAGATGATACACTCCTTTTGGGAGGGGCATCTACAATCATAGCTAAAACATTTAAGGAGATTTTGGGTGAATTTATGAAATCTTCGGGGGTTAAGATTAACAGGAAGAAAATTCATGTACATGTCTAGAATATAAATTCTATATCTATAATAAACATTATTGGTATCCTTTAGTTCCCCATGGTGGATAATTGGCACTCTTTCAGGTACTTGGGAATCCCCATCTATATCGAGTCTCTTCCTAGTTCTTCTTTGTCTCCTATTGTTGATAAAATAAAGTTTAAATTTACCCATTGGGGGTCTCAGTGGCTTAACCCAGTTGGATGAGTGATACTAATTAAGTATATCCTCTCATCCCTCCCTATCTTCCTTTTCTATTCCCTTCTTTCCCTTGCCAGTGTTAAGGCCTCAATTTGTCAAGAACTAAGGAGATTCCTCTATTTGGGGGGGTGGGGGAATCCAACACCAAAATAATGTGTCTCATCAATAGGAATGTGGTAAGGGCTCTAAAGACACATGGTGGATTGTAAATTATTGATCCATCCCTATCCAACTTGGATCTTGGGGAAAAACAAATTTGTATATTGGTCTTAGGAAAGAAGGAATGGTGGAAGAATGTCATTCTTCATAAATACTTGGTTGTGGTTGGGGATAGATTCAGGTGTATAGATTCCTCCCCCACAAGGCAATCTATCTCTCCTATTTGGAAACTCTTGAAGGCTTCTCTTATGTTGTTCTAAAGTAAGGCTACCTGGATTCCTAGGAATGGGTGCCATATTTATATTTGGAAGGATAGTATTATGGGAAATATCCCTCTTTAACAAGATCTCTCCTTTCTACCCTTGAACACCTAATGCTAAGAGCATGGAATAACAAATATGTTTGATATTTCAAAATGGCACCCATCGGGCTCTTGGGTTGGCTGGCAGCTAATATATTTTCCTACCCACCTTCTAGGACCTTTCCATGATCTATTCCTCCATATCAAAGGTTGTGCTCCCTCCCACTTATCGACTAAGGATTACAAGGGTTGGGGGGAAGGTCAATATTCAGTCAAATATGGTTATGTTTCCCTCCTTGAGAAAACAATCCACCCCCCTAAATCAAGTATATGGAAAAAAAATTGGAATACAAACTGTCTCCCTAAAATTAATATGTTTTTTTGGATACTATCTCATGGTAAGGTCCTAACGAGGGAATATTTACAAAAAAGGGGGTTCAGAGGTCCTAATAGTGTGTACTCTTCCATTAGGCTGAAGACATAAGTGCACACTTATTCCTAGAATGTCCATTTCCTAGAGCAGTTTGTTCCTTTGTGATTCAAAGCTTATTTTCAAAAATCAGGTGGCCAAAGTCCCCCAATAAAATCTTCAGCCAATGGAAAGCTTCTTACCAAGGATAGTTAGTCAACAAGAAAGAATTCAAAGCCTTTTTTATGTCCCTGCCTAAATTAACCACTTGGAAAATATGGCTAGATAGAAACCATGCCCTATCCTTAGAATAATTTTTCRCCCTAGAGTTGGTGGCCTCCAAGAGCTTGGGGCTAATAGAAAAACACTCTGATCTGTGAAAGAAATAGATAATTGTCCAGTAGCAGCTAACATGGGAGGAAAATAATTGGTATCAAAGTCTCTCTCTTGCACAAACAAATCCCTGTACTAGTCTTGCATGGATCAGGATCAATATCTCTCCCAAATTCAAATGCCAGCTTCATATGACATCATAGGAGTTTGAGGATCAGAAGCATTCTCATATTGGAAATATCTTGAGCTTTGATTGTGAATCCAAAGGAAAACCTAGGGTGGTAGGCATGGGTGGGGTTATTTTCTCCCCAGGAGGTAGTAATAGACTTACTTTCTCATGGAGCCTCAGTCATGCAACTAACAATCAATAAAAAGCATATGCTCTCCTTCAAGGATTGTTTCTAACCCGATAGCATGGTTTAGATTCCATCTCAATCCTAGGTGATTCAAAAGTGGTCATCAACCATGTGAGGAGGAAAAACTTAATGTTCGATATGAAACTAAGAGTTATATTTATCAGAATCCACCAGGAGCTCAAATCTTTCCACACTCTATCCCCTTACCACATCCTTCATCATAAAAATGTAACTATGGATTGTTAAGCCAATCTGGCTATCAAAGACACCATTGAAATGCTATGTATTAATAGGCATGCATCTTTTCACCATATTCGATGACTTTCACCATGGTTCCTAGCCTAGTTCCATGTGGGGGTTCCACCGAGGACCTTAGAGTTTATTTTTCTCCCATCTCTCTCTTCTTTCCATGACCCGCAATCGTCTCTTTCCTCACCTTAATTTTAGCTTCAATGCATGGCACTCCCTTTTTTCCACATCATGTCCTCTATTAGCCACATGCAAGTGTCCTCCTCAGTTGTTATCCCCTCCCTCGCTCAAACATGAATCCATTGTCCCTCTACATCAGTTGTGTGTGTGCCCATTTCTCATCTACATAGGTCCTATCACTTCCCCTTGCTTCTTTTTCTCCTCACCTCATGGATTTTTTCCTTCCACTCATTGTCTTTGCATCACCCCAGCTCCTTGCAACATCATCCATGCAAGGAAATGATGGTACATCCTCTTTGAGTCAAACAATTACTTTGTTTGAGTGTATCTCTCATTCAATGGATTTTATGGATGAAATGCACCATCCTTCATGGATGCAACCCCTCAAATGATGGAATGAGAAATTAAAATGAGTACATTTGAGAATTGCACAAGAAAATTTAGATCTAGGGAAGCATTTGGAATTGAAATAGATTATGATTGTGGTAACAAAACAATTCGTTGGTATAGATGTAGTTGTGGGAATTCACATTTTGGCTAAGATAAGTGTATTCAATGCGCATTGGAGAAGAGAGCCCTAGGAAGATGATCACTAGGACTTGGTGATTTTGGTTCAGGATCTTCAATTTCAAATGAATAGCTTGTTACCATAGGTTCTTACTGCAATGGAGATTTCGGTAGAACAAAAGCAGGGTCAACAACAACTCCATGATGAATGCGCAACTATAATTTCCAAAGTTGAAAATATGTGATTCATTCCTATCTCCCTATTGCCAGTTATCATAGCCACAATGATCTCGGATGAGGCCTCATCTCCAGGCCCTCAATTGAATGTTCTACACCTGAATTCTCCTCCAGGGCCAGCTAATGTCAAGATAGACATGAAAGATCATCCAACATAGTAATATTTTGATGTTAAGTTTTTGCATTTTGATTTTAGGGGTGTTCTATAGACTGTATAGCAGGGGATATTTAGGAATATTGTATGAATTCAAACTAGACTCTAGTTTTTATGGAAGTCTAGTTAGTTTCCATCTTGTTTTTGTCATCTTAAAAAAGGTTGATTTTTGAATATATATAAGCTCTTATTTTGTGAGACTTCTTGTAGAGTGTTTTAATAATAAAAAAATCCCAGTTTTATTAAAAAAATATTTTAGTAATATGATTCTACAATTTATTAACAATATGAATTGTTTAATCGAGAAACAAACATTGTTGGAATAGGGGCAGACCCAGGGTTTAGCTCTAGTAGAGCACCAGCAATCCCTAACTACTGGCCCTTTCAGAAACACCTGCGAAGCAGATGCAGTCTCACCCGAAGTAGAAATAGGGGGTTGCAGGACATAGGTGTCTACAACCAGAGGAAATCCAAAGTGGATCCAGGGAAAATCACACACACATATCTAGTTATTCTTTACCAACTTAATCCTACTTCGCACAATATATCTCAGAACTAACAAATCAATACTACAACAACATATCAAATGACAAAGATAATCAACATCACACATAACACCAAGATATACACGGTTCAACCTCTCTCTAGGGATACATCCACGGAACTGCACTTTGTAATATATTCTATGAAAGCATACAGTTCTATATGTGCTCTTAGCTTTCATATATCTCTTTCTTTCTCTTCTTCTCTCCCCTCCCTACGCACCCAGTTGCAGGGTTGATATTTGCACCCAGCTGAAGATCTTACAACACAGACTTCTCTCTCAACAATAACAACAATCACTCCTCATAACATAATCGAACCCCATCCCAGGTCCTCTTGACCTTTATTTATACATTACAATGAATCTTAGACAACCTTAGGCTGAAACCTAGGTGTCAAAACCCTAAATACCAGAACCCTAGGTGTCTAAAACCCTAGGTCAACTTGACTTTTGTTTTCAGGGCTTCGCCAGCCTGTCTTTCGTTCTTTCCTGCAAGGTGCTCCAAAGCATCCATTGGTGGATTTTTCCACTTGCTGAGTTGTCCACGATCCATATTCCTTGTTGATATGTCTTCCCCAATTTCCCCATCCAACGACTTGCTTTCTCTTACTTTGCTCCGTCTTTTCTGTTCTTTTGGCCACTTCGACCTAATCTCAGTCATCTTGTCTTCCGCGTAGTTTTCACTTCATGCTTCTTTCCTTAATCTTCGCAACCTTCCACTACCAAGGGCCAACAGGCCCCCAACACTCACATGTGACTCGTCCTGAGGCACTTCAGATCTGAACCTTTTGTTTTACTTCGACTTCATACTACGTAGCGCAACCTGTGTATATTGTCTTTTCTACTTTGTCCCTCCCTTCTTTGTGCAGACTGTCTTTTCTATGTCTGGTACCCAGTTTCAACTGCACCTAGTACCTAGAACCTTCTTCTCATGATTTTACTAAGAGCTATGAGGCAATTTGTTCTCATAATACAATTTCAACTGGCTCCCATTCACTAAACCTTCCTTCCACTCTCCATTCAATGTCTTCAACTGTGCAGCTTCGCCTTCTGTAAGATATGCAACCTCAAATGGCCCAAGCCAATGTGTTCTAAACTTCCCTAGATTATTCATGAACTTGTTTTCATATATCAATACCATATCTCCTTGCTTAAATAATTTCTTCTTGAAATGTCTGTCATGGTAGGCCTTTTCTCGTTCCTTTTGTACCTGCTGATGGAATCCTACAATAAATCAGTCTTCTTCTAGTTCTACCAACTGCACAAGCCTCTCTTGAACAACACCAGTGTCATCCATATCTATGAATGATGCAATTCTTAAGCTAGGAACTAAATATTCCATGGGGACAATTTCTTCTATACCATAAACCAACTTAAAGGGAGTCTGCATTGTTAGCTTCTTGCAAGTAGTTCTATAGGCCCATAGCACTGCTGGTACTCTCAAATCCCAGTCATCCCTGTTCACACTACAAATATTTGTCAATGGTGTCGCCAATATCTTGTTGAAAGCTTCGACCATCCCATTCGCTTGTGGATGGTAAGGAGTACTCTTATGATGGTGAACTGCAAATTATTGAGTCAAGGATTCAATGGTCTTATTAATAAAGTGTGTACCTTGATCTCTCATTAGGGTCTTCAGGCATCCAAACCTGGTTATGATATCATCAAATATAAATCACGTAGTTGTAGTTGCACTACAGTCCTTAAATGCTCTTGCTTCTGCCCATCTTGTCAAATACTATGTTGCATTGATGATGTATCTAGCTCCTGTGCACTTCCCCAGTGGGTTTATAGGTCCCACAAAATCAATTGCCCATTTCTCAAATGCCTAGAAGGTCAGTTGAGGTGCTAAAGGCATATCATCTCTTCTGGAAGGTTTCCCGACTCTTTGGCATACATCGTAGGCTTTATAGTATTCCTTAGCATCCTTGTGTAAAGTAGGCCACCAGAGGCCAATTCTAAGAACCTTTGCGTTGTTTCTTTCCCTGCATAGTGTCTTCCCGTGATGCCTTCATGTCCTTCTTATAAAATCAATCGTATTTCTACCTCCATAACACATCTTCTCAGGATATCATCAGGTCCCATGTTGTATAGTTGTCCAACTATAAGTGAAAAATATGCAACGCAAACTACCAATTGTTTCTTCTGGATGACTGTATATTCACTAGGTGCCATTCCCATTGAAAGGAACTAGACTATCTCGGCGAAGTGATCATCAACATTTCTTATGGATAGCAATTGTGCATCTGGTAGTGTATCCTCCAAACTAGTAGGTTCCTCTCCATGCTCTAATCTGGACAAATGATCAAGTCCCTTATTCATTCTCCCTGGCTTGACCACAATATCAAATCATATTCCTGGAATAATAGTAACCATTTGCATATCCTTCCCCCCAACACTGGCTTGTTGAATAGGTATTTCAACGTAGAGTGATCAGTGAACATCTTAAAATGTCCTCCCAACAAGTAGTGGGCAAAAATTTTGCAATGCATACACCATGGCTAAACCTTCTCTCTCAGTGGTGATGTAAGTTATCTCAATTGTTGAGAGCTTATTACTAGCAAAGGCTAATGGATGGTCAATATCTCCTGCTGCTAGTTGTGCTAACAATGCTCCTAGTGAAATAGATGAAGCATTCACATGCACGTGAAATTCCTTGCTTCAATCTAGGAAAACCAGAATAGGTGCAATAACCATTTTTTGTTTCAGTGTGTCGAAGCTCTGTTGGCATTCTTCTGCCCATTGAAACTGACAATATTTCTTCAAAAGCTTCTCCATGGGTGTTTTAATTTGTTCATAGCCATTAATGAACTTCTTGTAGTATCTAATATGTCCCATTGCAGTGCGCAGTTGTCTGACTAAGGTAGGGGGGGTAGATCAACAATAATGACAATCTTGGATGGGTCTACCAACAACCCCTGCTTACACACAATATGGCCCAGCAACACTCCAAAAGGTGAAAATAATATGCACTTCTTTATACTCAAGTCAATCTGACATTACCTACACTTATCCAACATTAGTCTTACACATTCAATATGGTTTTGTAATAAGCTAAATACAGTCCAATCATCAAAATATGCTTCCAATTTTTTTTGTAAAAACTCCTTGAATGCTTCGACCACCACCCTAGAAAATATGGTTGGTGCATTATTCAATCTAAAAGGCATCATTGTGTACTGGTAGGAACCCCATTCTATTGCAAATGTGGTCTTATGGAAATCTTCCTTGGCAATCCTGATCTGGTGATAAACTGAAAATCCATCTATAAAGGAATATACCTCCTATCCTCCTACATTATCTAGCACTTCGTCAGTAAATGGTGTAGGGAATGGGTCATGCAAACAGACATCATTCATCTTCCTGAGATCTACACAGATTCCGATCTCTCCTATCTTCTTATCTTGTACCACCATAGGGATAATCCATTCTGACTCATTCATAGGTTCTATGATTCCTGCTTCCAACATTCTGTCTAGTTCAATCTTAAAGTTCTCCTTATATTTGAGATTCAATCTCTAGGGTCTCTACTTAACTAGCCTAGCATCTGGCTTCAAGGGGATATTCATCCCTCCCATGGGCCCTTTTATGCCCTTCATATCATTGAACTTGGTTGGGAACAAGTCCTAATATTCATGCAATATTTTTGTGATCTTATCAATGGTGGCATCATATTCACCCAACAGTAACAACACATATACCCAACACTAACAACACAGACTTCTCTCCCAACAATAACAACAATCACTCCTCATAAAAGAATCAAACCCCATCCCAGTTCTGTATGACATTTATTTATACATTACAATGACTCTCAGACAACCTTAGGCCGAAACCTAGGTGTCAAAACCCTAAATACTAGAACCCTAGGTGTCTAAAACCCTAGGTCAACTTGACCTGCGTTTTCAGGGCTTCACCAACCTGTCTTTCCTTCTTTCCTGTGAGGTGCTCCAAATCATCCATTGGTGGATTTTTCCGCTTGCTAAGTTGTCTATGATCCATCTTCCTTGTTTATCGGTCTTCCCTGATTTCCCTATCCAATGGCTTTCTTTCTCTTACTTCACTCCTTCTTTTCTGTCCTTTTGGCCACTTCGACCCAATCTCAATCAGCTTGTCTTACGCACAAATCTCACTTCGCGCTTCTTTCCCTAATCTTTGCAACCTTCCTTTACCAAGGGCCAACAATCACCATGGAAGTTTATCTTAACTAATTTTATAACTTAAAATGATATCACATAAGATAAATTAAAATGCAAACAATTGATTTATTTTGTATCATAAAATAAGAGTAGATGAATTATAACTTAGTTTTTCATTAGATATATATGCATATAAAAAAAGTTAATAATTATTTATGGGAGTGAAAAGTTATTTTAACAAGGATAAGCTGCATAAGAGCTAGTCCTTGCCATAGGTTAAATATCAATAACTAGAACTACATTTTATATTACCTAATTGCTTTTGTGAATGCTTTCTTATTTTTATTTTTTGTAAGTAAGATTAGTATAAAAAGCCTTCAAAAAGCAAGAATTACAGTATCCTCATGAGTTCCGGACTGTAGGAATTGAAATTCCCCGGAGGGAAACTAGTTCAGCCAGCTAGTTAAAGTAAAGCCCAATATCTTAAGGTACCAGTCTTAAAATGACATAGACTTAAACATAAAAATTCCAGTCCCCTATGGGAGACCAAATCAACCTGTCAACTAACCCTGATATAAAAACAACATAAAAAATATGACCATAGACCTTATGAGGAAAAAGAATATTCAGACACTTTTTTAAACTAGCATGAAGAAACATGGGAAGTTCATGTGGTAGGTTGGTAGCATGGCCACCCGTCCAGGGAGGTGGCGTTGGTCATCGGGTCCATGGTTGGTGTTGCTTTCTATTTGACCAATGTCCCTCCCTCCTCCATGCACTCATGCATGGCAGCGACTGTGTCAACGTCGCCTCCAACCCCTTCCTCTTTGACCATTGTCCCTCCCTCCTCCATGGGCTCATGCACGGAAACTCCTGTGTCGACGTCACCTCCAATCCCTTCCTCTTCTAAAACTGTCATGCCCTCCTCCATGAGCTCGTGCATGGAAGTGCCTGAGTCATCGTCACCTCCAACCCCTTTGTCGTCTTCTCTTCTATCCCCTGTATTGTCTTCATTTCCACCCCCTGTGGCGTAGCCATCTCCTGGTGTTGAGTGGCATGCCCCCTGTAGAGATGAGAGCAATTACAGGAGTGTTGAAGTCTTCCCATCCAGGAGTTCCATTCGAAATTGTAGGTCATTCAGGCCTTTCCGCAGTTCAAAGACCAGACCTTGCAGAATTGCAAGGTTGTCTTGCAATTGTGAGCCTGGTACTGAGTCTGAGAAGGAGTGAGGCTCTAGTTGAGGTCCTAGGAATTTTGGTTGCATTCCAAGGTAAGGCTGGTTGGTTGAGATCTCTGGCTGGACTGGTGCACTTGCTGGTGAGTTGGGTGGAACTTCATGAAGTGGTAGCGAGGTGGAAGCCAAATCGAATAAGGGTCCCAGGTTAAAACCCAAGGAATTTCCAAACATGGAAAACCATTCCAGCCAGCTTACAAAGGGCAATGAGAGGGATGGGAGGTTGTGAGGGATTTGTCCAGACTGTGACTGACAAGAGGGCGAGCAAGGTGAAGAAGGTGGCGAGCTGGGAGATGGTCTAGGTGGGGTTGGAGAACCACGCATGGTCGATTGGGCTGCCCGACCGAGCCGCTCTTGGATTTCCCCCTTTGTCTCAACATGCCTGGGGCTCTGAGGGGATTTTCAAGCATCAAAAGGAAGAATAGGTAGCGAAGGAGTAGCTAGGAGGAATGTAGGTTGTAGGAGGTCTCGGTCGTGAAAGAGAAAAAATGTGAATGCACCTGGTGGAAGGCATGGTGTCGAGAGTGTTGAAGGAGCCAAGCTCACATGAGCTGAGTAAAGTCTGGTTCATGGATCTGAGCCATTGACAAGACAAAAATATTAGGCCAAGCACACTGAGAGTAATGGCA
>SNQJ01S0035094.1:16128-26775 GCA_010110895.2 Picea sitchensis | reverse complement strand
TGTCTCAGCATGCCTGGGGCTCTGAGGGGATTTTCAAGCATCAAAAGGAAGAATAGGTAGCGAAGGAGTAGCTAGGAGGAATGTAGGTTGTAGGAGGTCTCGGTCGTGAAAGAGAACAAATGTGAATGCACCTGGTGGAAGGCATGGTGTCGAGAGTGTTGAAGGAGCCAAGCTCACATGAGCTGAGTAAAGTCTGGTTCATGGATCTGAGCCATTGACAAGACAAAAATATTAGGCCAAGCACACTGAGAGTAATGGCACCTAGGCATGCATAAGTTTTTCTTAAATGCACGAGAGTGGCGGAAGGGTGTGACACAGTCCTGTCACATGGCCATCGCCATGTTGGTCGCCTCGCGTCCTCTCTTGGTGAAATTTCTCCCGCACTGGCACCCCATCCAGGGAGTAGATGCTTTCTTATTACTTTAAGGCATTCCATGCATAAATCTATGAAAAATTGATGTTAGGGTTTTAATTTAACATTTTTTGATGAAAAATTGATGTTAGGGTTTTAATTTAACATTTTTTGATGAAAAATTGATGTTAGGGTTTTAATTTAACATTTTTTTTAAGAGACGATTAAAAATTAAAAACAAATTGATTACAAATTATAAATTATTCACTTGAAATTAATATCAAGTGATAAAGTTAAAAATATCATGCATGATAAATAATACTTTTAACATAAAAAATAAAACTTATTATCTCAAACACTTAATTTTAACGTAAAAAAGAAAATGTATTATGTCAAAAACTTAATTTTAATGTAAAAAAGTAATTATTAATGGATAAATAATCATTATTATTTAATGAATGGACTTTACTTAAGCCATTAGGAAAGAAGGAATTGATTTTTCATATATAATTTTATTATATCTCAGTAGGAGGAACTATTTTAATGCAATAAAGAGGTATCACAATTTACAACTTTAAACACGAAAACCTCTCTATGTGAATGTTCATTATTAATTTTGTGTGAATGTTCATTATTAATTTTGATTTTAAACAACAGGATAGTCGGTATTAATAATTAAGTAAAAATTTGTAACTCACGGTTTTTGCATAGGGAAAGACGCGAACCTCTAATAGTGTCCTAGCATGTATGCTATATAGGGTAATTTGAATTGCATGCAAACAGGTTCAGACAAAAGAACTAAAAGAACGAGATTATAGAAAGTCTGGAAATAACATCGAGAGCACAATTTACAGAGAACATTCAGAGAGCACAGGTCGCATCACCATATTTCAAAGAATGAAAAATTAGAAAGATATATTTTAAAAATTCAAAATATTATTTTGGTTATTAAAAAAAATCGTTTTAATAAAAATTAAAAAAAGCAATTAGGAAAAACAACCTTAAGTACGAAAAGATTAATGAAATATGACTCTTACCGAAAGTCATAGTCCCTTTGTCGGGGACTAATAAAATGAAGATTGTAAGAAAGTAGACTGAAAAGTAGATATAGTAGAAGAGATAGAAAGAAAGACATAATATAATTTTAAATGGCATCATGCAAAATAAATCAGTATGCAAACAAGTGGTCAAATTTATAATGTCAAATATGAGTAGATGAATTATAGCTTAGTTGTCCAGTAAATATACATAAAGAAATTTTTTATTATTTATTAAATATAACTAATAATTGTCTCTCGATGTGTAAAGATTATATTGAAAAATAGATATCTTAAAGTAGATATGAATAATATAATACTTAAAAAATGTTTCATTCTAAGAACAATTGGACATGGGATAACAAGTTAAAGGTGTTTAGGTTCTATTGATAATGTGTTTTTTAAAGAGGCATATATTATATCCCTAATTTAAAATTAGTTATTTTAGGGTTTTTTTTTTGTGACGATTGTACATCTTGTATAATAGATATATTTTGACAAAACACCTAGATTATAGCCAAATCAATATTAGTAGATGCAAAGTGGTCATGACATTTCATAATTGTGGTCATAATAGAAATCATGATCAATATTGAGGGAGTTTTGGGTATTCCAAATTTGTCACCCTAAAATCCTAGCTTTCATGCTTACAATAACTTACGACCTCTTACGTGGATTTATTAGCCCCCATCATTGATGAATATTCAGTGTTGTATGTAGATTATGTGGAAGATACAATTTATGTGGAAGAATTATTTCCCACACATTTTCTTGAACTTGCTATGGATTATGAAGAGCATATCAAACAATGGTTACTCTAAGTAAAATATTTATCACCCCCTAAAGGAGTTTGTATAGTGCATCTGAGTATGGAGCATCAAATACAAAAAATACAGGAAGCCTTTGAAGCAATCCAAAGGATGGAAATTTAGAGTGATATTGAAGAGGAGTATACAAGCAACATATATTACGATTAGTATGATTTAGACTCAAAGATTGTATGAATGGTATATGGATAGTTGTCATTTATGGGAGGAAAATATCTTTTAGCTTCGCTTTGATGATCATACTCCTCCATTTGTAGTGAACTTCATTGAGGGAAGTCAAGTGCCTATTATGACTACCAATTTTTAGTTGGCATATTCTCCAGTGGTAGTGTTCCTTCCAAATCCATAACTAACCTTTTGCATCTATATGGATATCCTCTAGACATTGAGCGTTCTATTTATTTGGATCCACATAACCATATTGGGCCTTTGGAGCATAGTTGTCAGTGATTCATCAATCTCAAGTGTCAATTGTTGGGAGTTAGCATGAGCACTTGGACATGTGACCCAAATTTGTGGATGAACTACTTGGACTATTTTTGCGTTGCGACCATCCATTATACATGGGACCCTATTTCTCTAGACTACTTCAGCATTACATTCAACATTTATACATAGGACCCTAGTTTATGGTTATACCTCCTCACTACAAGCGTTGAGGGAAATGATTTTCTAAGGGGGGTGTAGTGTTTGGATCCTCCCTAGGAGTGTAATGGGTGGAAGAATGGACCATTAGAGTATTATTAATAGTGGAGGTCATTTGGATCCACTATGCTTGTAATTATTAATAGGATATATTATGACAATTAGTATGGAATAAATATAGTTTGGTCTCATTAAATAAGTTCTACTAGGTAGTTAGCATGGGTTTATCAATAAGGTTTTCCACCTAGCTATAAATAAGGATGAAATCCTACTTATGGAGAATGCGTTGAATTATATTGTATTTGGAGATTAGCTCATTGAGAGGCCACCCTACCTCAAGAGGAAAGTGAGAAAGAGTGGATTCCTTCCATAAAAGGATCATTGTAAGTGTTACCCTACCTTAAGAGTGTTTTGATAAATCAAGTAAAGGGGATTTTGTATCTTATTCTTGGACATATTGTGTGTGATTGTTCAAATCTAAGCTACACTACATTAGCCATAATCAAAATCTTTACCTTGAACTCTACACTAAGAATCCACATAAACATATTTACATCATTTACACACAAGTTCATTTATTTAATCTCACATAGTTGGACTCACGTCATTATTTGGTTGGTGGCATAGAAGACTTCAATGCATAATCCACTATATTTGTTTATTTTTGTGATCTTGGATCTTAACGTCTCAAAAAATTCCAAGTGAGTGAGTGAGTGAGGAAACTAACATCCACTTACTTACAATCTTGTTATGTTTTGTGTAAGGTATTCGACTAGATGGGCGTGAAGACCGTTTGCCAAGTCCTCAAGGAGATGGAACTTGGGGTTGCTCTGACACCCAAGTTGGGAAAGTGGACGCCTTGGGCATGTGAACATGCTAAGGGGCTTGCCTAAGTATGAATCGACCAAGAAGATTGGGGCACGTTGGCATAAGGGGTTCACTAGGGTTGGTCACTTCAGTCCCAAGGGGCACGATGGTTGAAAAGCGCATGGGTTTGTTTCGACGACCAAGTCCATGAAGGGGTGTGACACCCCAAAGGATGTGACGGTTCATGATGGTGACCTTTGGAGAGCCTATAAGAGAACATGGGTGCACAACCAAGGAAGGAATTTTTTGGAAATACAAGGAGAGAAAGAGAGCTCTGCGATTATGAGGTAGATGAATAGGGAAATCTCCCTCAAGGATTCAAGTCTCTCCACTTGGGAGGACTTGTGCTACCTTGAGGAGGATTCGATGGACAGAATTGGGCAAGCTTCTCTTGGGATAATTTTCGAGAATTCTAGAAATGTAAGTTTGTTGGAGACATGTGTGAGGCAGAACCAAAATATGTGAAGTTTGTAGAAACGAAGAGACAGAATTTGTAGAAATGAAGAGACAACAAGTCTACGGTTGGAGGCACGTCTAAGTTACACCACAGGTGGTTGTAGAGACGGTTGTGATAGAGAGTCTTGATGACGATATATGTATGAGTGCCTTGGTGAGGTTAGGCAAGTTGTTTGACTCTGCCTTATTGTAAACCGAGCCGATAGTGCTCATGTTGTAACTATTTCATAATAACAAAGATTTAGTATGGTTTATGGAACGGTTTGTGTCTCCCACACTATATCTATGTTTTTATTTCATTTGTTCCACAACTCTCTTAGTTTCTCATGGATGTATGCTTAAATATGACTAGGTGTTAAAATAGTTAATGAATGTCTAAGTATACAAGAGTTGCAGTAGAGTAGGAGTGTGACTCGTCGGTAGCCTATAGCGGAGTATGGGTATGCTCTAGGCAAAGAAACCTTGGTGTTGTCAAGCAGCCAAGTGAGAAATGTCATGGTGTCACACACCCTCAAGAGGCGCACGATCACAAGATTCATCTAGGCGCACTGTGGGGACGTGACATTTTTCATATTATCTATCGCCATCCCCACCCCGTTCATAATAATTTTTTTATAAATATAATATCTTAGATTATAGTTCATCATTCCTAATTGCAGTGAAACTACCCTTTGTATTTGATGATTGTCGATGTGTCTATTGTGTTTAAATACTTCCATGTAAGGCATAAGAGCTAAATACCCTTCCAAATAAATCTGAAGAATCTGACTCATGTCTCATCTTCCATCTAAGCAGGATTACATCCATGGTGAGAGGTATATTTATGGTCGGCTCATCAAACGTCATCAGTAAATTGTGATCACAAGATAATATTGTTGGATAGGTAGGATAGATTTCAGGATTTTAGTGGCCGAAAAAATTGATGTGTTGAGAAGAGATTCTTGGATTGGAAGGATAGATTTCAGAATTTAGATGGACCAAAACAAAGGGTGCACTGAGAAGGAATTATTGTATCAGAAGGATAGATTTCAGGATTTGATGGCCCAAAACAAAGGGTGCGCTAAGAAGGGTTCCCACAAAACTGTTAGAAAAACAGGATTGTGGAGCAATAAAATAAAATAAAATGTGGAAATAAAACACAGAAGATACACAATACAATAGAGACATAGATATATGTGGTTCACTAAGTGTGGGCTACATCCACCATAGAAATCAATAGGTCCTTCCTTTATTATTATCTAGCAAATGAAGGGATACAACCTGCAACATACCCATTGTAACTTTCTCTTCTTTCTCTCACAGTCGCCTCTCTCAGAATACAATATTCACTCACATACACAACCAAAATACAATTCCCTCATAAAAGAGGGTTTCCTTCTAGGAAACAAAACCCTAACATAACCTCTACCGTTAGATTTGCGACCTTATAATGAATGGTATAGATTGACTACGAAATTACAATATTTTACAAGGCAATTTTCCAAAAACATTCTCTTCGAGGGGTGCTTCCCTCGAACCCCAGGGGGGGTTCCAAAATCCCCCCCCCCCCGATATGTGTATTCACTAAGGTATACATCCACTATATAGAACTGGACAGGGTCCTTTATTATTATCTAGCAAATGAAGGGATAAGCAACTCAGTAACATACTTCCATTGTAATCTTCTTTGTCTCACAGTATCCTCTCTCGAATACAATATTCACTCATTATTATTAATAACCAAAATACCTTATAAAAGAGGGTTTCTTCTAGGAAAACAAAACCCTAACATAACTCTCTACTGTTAGATTTGCTACCTTATAATGAATGGTATAGATTGACTACGAAATTACAACATTTTACAAGACTCCTTCCAAAATATTCTCTTCGAGGGGTGCTTCCTCGAATCTCTGGTTCCAGTAACTTCGCATCAGGTAATGGGGTTCAAACATGGTTGAAACAAGACTTCTAAATCAAGAAGATAATTATAAATCTACAAATCCGAATAATCTCTCCCACTTGGAGACTGATCACAAAACTCCATTGTTGTTGTGACTATTAGACTATGATCCACATTGGACTTGGTAAATTTATCATCTTGACCTTGATGCTTGAAGGCCAACTAAAACTGAGCAGGAACTCAGTTTCTCCCTGGTTACTAACTTTGTTAACATGTATGCAAGATTTTGGATAGTATGTATCTTTTCCAACTTTAATTGTCCATCTTCCAAAACGGATTGTATGGAATAGTACCTGAGCTATATATGCCTAGTATTAGAATGGAAGGTTGAGTTATTTTCAAGATGAGTGGCACTTTGGCTATCAAAGTACAACCTTATATTCTCTTTCTTCTTTCCTAGTTCCTCCATAAACATATGTAACCAAATCATTTATTTACTAACCTTTGTAGCAACAACATACTCTTCTTTCATTGTTGAAAGTGCAACAATCTTTTACAATTTCGAAATCCAACTTACTGTTGTTCCACCTACAATAAAAACATACCTTGTGTTGCTTCTCCTGCTATCTTTATCATCTATCATATCTAAATTAACGTATCCCTTTAGAACAGTGTTTGAACCTCGAAAACATAATGCATGAGTAGTGGTACCTCTCAAATACTTGAAAATCCATTTGACTACCCCCCAATGTTCTCTACCTGGATTATTCATATACCTGCTTACAAATCCCACAACATGTGCAATATATGGTCTTGTGCACACCATAGCATACATCAAGTTTCCAACTGTTGATGAATAAGGGACCCTGGACGTGTATTCTATCTGCTCATGTGTCTTGGGACACATTTCCTTGGTTAATTTGAAATGGTTGGAAAAGGTGTACTAATTATTTTTTCATTCTGCATTCTAAACCTCTCCAACACCTTCTCTATGTAATCACCTTGAGACAATATCAATTTGAAATTTTTATTGTCTCTTTTTATTCTCATACCAAGGATTTTCTTTGCAGCACCCAAATCCTTCATTGCAAATGAATTAGCTAATTTATATTTTAGCACATTTATATCCTGCATGTTAGACCCTACAACAAGCATGTCATCTACATGCAATAGAAATATAATATAGCTTCCATTTTATAGCCTCTTAAAATAAATGCAGTGATCAAAATGACATCTACTATAACCTTATTTTATCATAAACCTGTCAAACTCCAAATACCATTGCCTTGGAGCTTGATTTAGGCCATACAAGCTCTTATTCAACTTGCATACCAAATTTTCCTTCTCTTTGACCTCAAACCCTTGTGGTTGTTGCATATAAATCACTTCCTCCAGATCCCCATCGAGAAAATTTTATTTTACATGTAATTGTTAAAGATGAAAATCTTTTATTGCCACAAGACTTAAAATAGTCCTAATTGAATTCATTTTAACAACAGGAGAAAATATTTCATCAAAATCTATACCTTTGTTTTGTGCAAACCTCTTTACAACAAGTTTATCCATGTACCTCTTTTTACCTCCATCTTCTTTCTTCAACTTGTAAACCCATTTATTTTGCAATGCTACTTTCCCTATAGGAAACTGAACCAAGTCCGAAGTCTAGTTATTTACAAAGGAATCCATGTCCTCTTTCATGCCTTGCTCCCACTTGTTTTTAGTGTCTACCTGCATTGTCTCGTCATAACTTTCTAGTTCACCAGAGCCAGTAAACAATAAATAATACACTGAAGGAGAGCATTGTTCAGGGGGTCTACTTAACCTGGTAGATATTCTAACAACACTTGTAGGAGTTTTAGGTGCATGTTGTTCTTGTTATTGTACATCTTTATTTTATGGTACCTTTGGAATGTCATTTTCTTTGATTTCATCAAGCACTGTGTATTATGTGTTTTCCTTTTATTTTTTCTTTCCATGCAATTGATCTTTGTACATGACCTTTTCATCGAATACCGCATCTCTACTCCTAATTATTTTATGATTTTCATAATTCCATAAGTGATAACCAAAATCATTAACATTGTATCCAATAAAGGTACACTTCTTGTATTTTTCATCAATCTTTGTTCTATTTTCTTTATCAATATGGACAAATGCTTCACAACTAAAAGTCTTCAGAAATGAGTATTTTACATGTTTACTTGTCCATTCCTCCTATGGAATGCCACCATCCAAAGAGGTTCAAGGCCCTCTATTTATTAAGTAAAAAATAGTATCTATAGCATCTTCCTAGAATTGTAAGGGCAACCCAGCATGCAATCTCATACTCCTTTCACGTTCCATGATTGTCATGTTCATCCTTTCTAACACACCATTTTCTTGTGGTGTTCCTGGAACTATATTCTCTCTACAAATCCCATGGTATGAACATTAATCATCAAACTCCTTGTTGCAGGATTCCCCTCCATTTTCTAATCTGAGACACTTCAAGCTTTACCTATCTCATTCTCAACCAAAGCGTTCCATTTCTTAAAACTGTCAAAAACATCAGATTTTTGTTGAATGCACTAAACCCAAGTTTTTCTAGTTGCATCATCAATCAAAGTCACATAATAATGAGAGCCACCAAGAGATGATACTTTATTTGGTCCCCATACATCTATATGCACAAGCTCTAGCTTTTCACTCTTCTTTTCCTTTCCAACCCTGATAAATATGACTCGCTTTTGTTTTCCATAAACATAGTGTTCACAAAAATCCAAATCAATGTGTTTAAGATATGAAAACAAATTCCTTTTGTGAAGTATACACATCCCCTTCTCACTCATGTGTTCAATCCTATGATGCCACAGTGTTTGTATCCACACCTGTAGAATCTAAAGTGATTGAAGAGTCAACATTACAAGTCCATAAATACAATGTACCTACCTTCTCTCCTTTTTCCATTACCATTTATATTTTAGTGACCTTCCACTCCTTATCTGTAAACGTAGATATACATCCTTCACTTTCCAACTATCTTGTTGAAATTAGATTTCTTCTCAAATCTAGTATATGTCTCACCTCTTTCAATAACCATTGGTTTCCATTCTTTTACTTTATTTATACCTTAACCATTCCAACAATTTGACATGGTTCATCATCACCCAAATAAACCTGTCCAAAATCACCTCAAACACAATGTTGGAAATATTTCCTATGGGGTGTAGCATGAAATGAATCCCCTAAATATACTACCCAAGATTTAGTAATATTATCTAAATAAAGAGTCAAATCATCTTGTAGCACATCACCTGTTAGATTTGCTTCCTGATTTTTCTCTTGTTTTTCATCTCTTTGTTTCTTTGGAGCTCTGCAGTCTTTCTTTAGATGTCCTTTCTTCCCACAATTACATCACTCTATATTTCCTAGTTTGGATTTGGATCTTCCATTCCTATAATTCTCGTGGTTCCCTAAGCTATTTCCTCTATGGGTGAAATCATGAAGATGGGTGTCTATTTTGCTTGTTTTATGAGAAAAAAAACTATATTTTCACAATTTCTTCAACTTTCGGCATACAAAAGTATTTTTTTTTATTTAGAATTTCACTTTACAGTAAAAAAAAAATTGTGAACAATTTTGTTAGCTTTCCAATGACTATTTTTCAAATTTTTTTATGAAGATTTGATATGTCAATTTGACAATTGTTTAACGGTATGTTCCTTAAACATCAAAGGAATGATAATGAGTTAGTTTTTCCCACAACAATGTATATATTATTAAACTTTTGTTTTTAACAAATGAAATATACTGCAACAATCTACAGAGACTCTATTTTATTATGACTATAATTTTATATCTAACGGATGAATATTATAATTTCTAGAATTTGTTGAAGTTGACCAAGATGAAAATGTTGCACATTTTAAACACATGTTTTCCCCCACCTTGTATCTATATTAATTTTTACTTAAAAGTAAAATCTAAAAATATGCTTTTGAAAAGAACAGTTTAAGGATTATGAATATAAAATTTTCTATATTTTTCACTCTGTATTTTTAGAGATACAAATATTTCATTTCACAGAATCATAATATCTGTTGAATATATTGAGCAGTGATTTTTTTAAACAATTAAATAAAATTAGACAAAAATAATGAAAATGAAAACAAATTATAGGAATTGAAAGTAGATTCAATTTTGAAAATGTTGGTGTCATTTTCAAAACCAAATTTTGAGTATTTGCAGGAGTCCGCAACCTCCAAAGTTTAGGTAAGTTTGGGGGAATTCTCCGGTTTCTGGATACAGTCCCAATTTCTCATTTTTGGCCAAAACAATATTCTTTCGGTCGAAAAAACTAGATTCTAACGGAAACTGTCAAAACTAAACGATTTCCAAGGTTTTCAACCGAAAAAACCTTTTTTCGGCCAAAAGATGGTTGAGGGAATTCCTTCGATCGGAAAAAAAAATGAAAAGACACATCGTATCATTTCATTTCACACCAAATCGTATAAATACGCTTTCGTCCGAACACATTTAACACAATTCATCGCTTGTTTGATGGTTTTCTAGAGCACCTAAACAAATTTTTGAATCATCTTTTTG
>SNQJ01S0035094.1:0-12532 GCA_010110895.2 Picea sitchensis | reverse complement strand
TAAGTGAGAAACTATAATTTTTATTTCACATTTTCTTGAATATTTCATTGTGAAATTTCATAAGAAACTATAAAATTTGACGAACTATAAAATTTAATTTTTATTTCACATTTTCTTGAATATTTCATTGTGAAATTTCATAAAAAACTATAAAATTTGATGATTTTTTTTTGAAATCAAGAAAATAGTATATTGAAATTATTTCATCCAATATTTTATATAAATATAGCACGCAAGTAAAATTAAGATAAGACAAAATATTACATGAGTGATCTCAATATCTCTTCTATCTCTTCTTGTGCTTTTCTTAGCTATTGTTATCATCTTTGTAGTTTTATCATAGTTGTTCGTATGAGAAAGAAGGTGAATTCAAAGACCATTAAAACCTTTCATTGAGATGTTTATGTAAATTGAGATTTTGATTTGAATGTGAGACAATGTCTCTCTGAAAATATCGAAATGATAAAGACCATGTAAATGTCCTAGGTTCAGATTCAAGTGTGTGTAGAACCCCTTGTGTGTGTCTCTCTTACTTTGTAACATTTATAGTGGTTTTTTTCATTCTTCTATTTGTTCAAGTGATTCTTTCTTTCTATGTCTTCTAACCCATTGCTACACTAATTTTCTTAGTTCTTTCTTTTTTTTCACGTGAAAAGAAAAATATCGTTATTCTATTAGAATCAAATGAAATTTTTTGTTACATATGGATCTAGAAAGTGATGATAAAAAAAGATCTGTAGTCTTTCCTTCCTTCCACATTTTTACATTGTAGTAAAGTTATAAAAAATCATCTAGTATCATATACAAAATTATTCAAAAAAGGGACATATGTAAAGATCCAGGGTAGAAAATGTAAAAAATTTCAGAACATACAACAGTTCTATCAACCATTTCTTCATAAAAGAGCTAGCTCGAATTTCCTTTGAGTGCCTTTTTGGAGAGGATTTATGTTACTTTGTTGAACTGTCTATGTACGTGCATAAATTTGATAGATTAAAATCTATTATTTAAGCTTCTGATCTTGTATGTTACTTTGTTGAACTGTCTATGTACATGCATAAATTTGATAGATTCAAATCTATTATTTAAGCTTATGATATTGTCTTTCCAGTTGTTGAGATATATCAAGTTCAAGTTGGATTTGGAATTTATCTAGTCAATAGTGACCTTGGAATCTCCCGCAACCATCAATTTTTTTATGGAAAAGTAGGAAAGGAGTAATAATAATCCCTATAGGCCTAAGAGTTCAGCTATATATTGAATTTTATCAGTCCATAATGAAATATGTTGAATTTTCTCAGTCCCCATAGGCCCAAGAACAACCCACAATGAAATATGTTGAATTTTATCAGTCCCCATATGCCCAAGAACAGTCCACAATGAAATATGTTGAATTTTATCATGTGTTTTTTACCAGTCCACCGTGAACATAAAAGGAAGCATTTAAATTAATACATAGTAGGATAGGCCCAAGAGTTCAAATTTATGTTGAATTTTATTAGTCCACAATCAAATATGAGACAATAAATTGATATTTTGAATTATATATATATATATAATCAAAGTCTGAAATAGTTACGCTGCCAAATACATAGGTTCCACATATATTTTAGGATGATAACAAAAACTAAGACATTTAACTCCAAAATTTTGGACTCTAACCCATCGCTTTAAGATAGATCCCTTCATACCTGCAAAAAAAACAGAATTCAAAAATTAAAAATTTACAATTAAAACATGCAAAATAAAACAGAATTCAAAAATTGTGATTAAAACAAAATTGACATACATACCAAAAGAGTTAAGTCTCATCCTCCAACATACTCTTTCCCACCAAATATAATGTAAACATATTTTCCACCAAATATAATTTAGACATCTATAACAATAATAAAAAAAACAAATAACACATATTAGCATATATACTTTAACTAAATATTAAATAAACAATAAGAAATAATAACATACCCAACCACAGTTAAACGGATTTAAGATAGTTACTCTCCACATTAAGCATACATGATTTAAACAATTTGTAAAATTTTATCTAAAATCTTAAAAAAATTTAAAGAGAAAAATTGTGTTCTGGTAAAAACAAAATTGTGTTCAGAGTTAGATAATAATATAAAAATAAATATAGAATTGTGTATGAATAAAGTTCACAAATATCCGTATTAAGTCATTCTTCCAATGAAATACTTATCTCCTTGTGGATAAAGTCCCAAATCCTTCAAGTGAAATTCTCATCCCAGGTGATGTTATTTGATCTTATTTACTCAACAGTAAAATACTAATCTCCTCAGCAGTAAAATACTTCTCTCCTCTTCTTCAGTGGTCATATAATCAAATTCCATAATGCCCTTTCAAATTAAAGGACTCATAAATCTTCATATTAAGCCATTCTTCTAAGAAATTACTTATATCTATGAAAGTTCACAAATCTCCATTTTAAAAACCATTCTTTCGGAAAATATCGATCTCCTCTTTCTGCGGTGGAATAGATGTTCTCATATAATCTTTCATGTACATGAAGAAAACACAAATATGCACATGTATATTAAGTCATTCTTCAAAAACTATTTAAATCTTTCATCTTTGGGATGTATTTGTATTACATATAATCAAATGCTCTTTGAAACTATGTGTGATCTAGCTCACATATACATATGTGTGATCTAGCTCACATATACATATGCATAGTTTATTTGTAAATCTACTTGAATGTTGGTTTTTGTGGTTAGTAACCAATTTAGTTAAGAGTTTGACAATACCTTGGAAAGAAGGAATTCACTTCGTTGTATGTAGAAAACACAAATGTCCACACTATGTCATTTTTCGAAAAGAAAGAAAGAAAGGAATGCAATTGAAGAAAATTTAGAAACTTCCCCTTTTCTGATGTGGGATAGAGTCTATTCTCAAATAATCAAATGTTTAAGTTCAAAATTAGGTCTTCATCATGATATAAATTTAAATAAGTTTGAGTGTACACCATTTAAGACAACTATAAGCTTATATAGGGGTTCTATATATTTCAAAATAATTAATCAAAGCATTGAATAAAATAAAATTATAAGTTTGAACACTTTTATCTAAGCTTATAAGCTTATATAAAATAAGCTTGAACACTTTTATATAAAAATATAAGCTTATTAAAAATAATCTTGAACACTTTTATATTAAACCCCAACATAATTTAGCAAATTAAACTCATTAATGTGAAATGAACATACATTTATGAATCATCCTGAATGGATGCATCCTTCCCAAGTATGGGTGCTTCCTCCTCAATCCCAATCTCCCTCCTAGGCACACTCTCAGGTACTCTCTTCTCCACATTACCCTATATAACACATTTCAAATTTGAAAATTTGAAAATTAAATTTAAATTATTATAACACATTAAATTTAAATGATTTTAACACATTAAATTATACATGTGATCTTCCACACTCTTCAAACTCTCCCAATAAGATTTGAGACAAGCCTTCCCAAGTAGTAGGAGATGAAATAGGGATCTGTGAACAACACAACTAAGAACTAAATCTAGGATTCAATGTGTTCACATTTATACAAAATTATATATGTTGTTTATCTTAATCAAATGATTGGAGATTGGACAACTAAAGTGCTCATTTGTGGATATTAGAAAACACATACCTGATTCAACCCATCCAAATTCAAACTTGTGGAATCAAGTCCCCTATTTACTAGAGATTCATTTAACATATCTCCAAACTGCACTTAATGATAATAACAACTCAATTATTTCTATAGATACAATGATATGTATCTAAACCTAGAATTATAAGTAAACTATCCTAAAATGCGTTAAAAAATTACTAATTAGAACACATACTAATCTGTTGTTCGGTTCATCATTTTGAATGACCTCCTTCCAACCATTACGGAAAACATTTTCATACTGCAATAGATATTCTACTGATATGGTACCTAACTCTGCATTTTTTTTATAAACATAGATGGTCCAAGAATTGGCTTCCGTTCACTGATGGTTCAAATCAACATCAACACCATGAAAAATCGATTCCAAATTTTCTCTGATTGCATTCCTATCCTCTTTGCCAACCTCTGATGAAACTCACAACTCTGAATGTGAATCAAATTCTCATGTTGGGTGAGATACTACAGGTTGTGGAGGCCTCTGCAATGTCGTATTTTGATATGCCCCTTTTCGATCATATGTCTATCATTTACCTGTCCCATAATAGTCTGACGATAGAGTAGTATAATCAGGGTGCATTCCCATGAAAAAATCTGCATAAACGTGTTTTGAAAAATAATGTGGAACCTCATCGTTCCAGGGAAATTTCCCATATGCTACCAAAAATCTATTATATAGATGTCCTACAATGTCGGGGTGCTTTAAATATTGCACCTTCAACATCTTCTGCTTTGGTCCATCTTTGAAATTGAACATCGAAATTGTGTTTTCTTTTGAAATTTTTTTTTTTACTTCTTCTCATTTATCAGGGCCCATCACCTCTGACTTTTGTCGCCTCATCAAATCGACAAAAATATCAGTGGTTGGCCCCATCTTTTGATATATGTCCATAAAGTTTTGCAATGAATGCAAAACAATTTGCAACCTTTGTTTACTCTCCTGAGGGAGATTCAAGATCTCCAAATCATTTTCCAACCTCCTTTTAACACTTGAGCATCGCTCAAGGGTCATTTCTTTAGTAATCCCTTCCCAGGGAATTTTATTACCAACACCCGAAGGACAGGTGGACATAGGTGTGTAATCTTTTGTTTCTAGATAACGCGGCCTCCTACATCCACCTTCACCCTYTGCACCAACATTATAATCTTAGTGACACCCAATCTCTCTTTCATTGTCATCCCTTTCTTTAAACTCATTGTCTACACACACATTTGAAAGTAATTACAACATTTAACTTGACATAAATTTAAATACACAAAAATACAACAAAAATAAACAAAATCAAAGAAAATTACCAAAAATATTCTCTTGTCCTGAGGTATTCCCTACATTCTCAGGTGTAGGAGTATCAMTGCACAACCTATCTAATAAGGTTGAATCCATAGCAGTTGTTTGAGCACATTCTGCAGTTGATCTATTCACAGACTCGTTTGATAATCTCCTCTAACAAGATTGTCGTTGGTCACTCAGAGTCTCAGTCGAAGAAGGAGTTCCTCTTCTTCCTTCTTGGGCGAGCCTGGAGTGTTTACAAGGAATGTTTGGAGAATCTTGTGTCAACGTCTCTCCTCAATATCCATCCTTTGGAAATTCATGAAAAGTTCAGCACAAAACAAGTATGAGTGAATATCTCTAACATTGACCAACAAAAATTATGAAGAGAAAAAAAAGGACAAAATTAATAGAAATGCTCTTTATATTAGAAACAATTATAATAGGGTGATTCATAACTCCACTAACCATTCCCACTTCAAATATATTTTGGTTTCTTAATATTAGCACAAGTAACTTTGGTAAATCTACCAAGAATACATGGGTCAAAGTCTGGTAACAAAATAGCGGTTATCTATATGAGCAATCATGTTTCATGCATCCAACAGGTATGGAGCACAGTCTATGAAAATCAACGATTAACTTTATGTCATGTTTAGTTGGATGGAAGAAATATTCCATCTACAAAGAAATGGCACTAAGTATCAATAGGTCTTTATTACACTTGGGGGGGGGCATTAATAGAGAAAATGTATTATATGATTGCAAGTTGTTCGAATTATGTTTATGACAAACCTTTTTATATACTAAGCATCTCTGATTAGATGATTTGACGCTGCTAAACATCCATTTATATGTGATTATAAAGCATTGTTTATATGCTTACCGGCCTTCTTCCAGTGACCCCATCGATATAGGGGCTTAGAATGGCCCCTGAATCATTTTGGTAGATCCATCCTGTCAGAAACCCCGTGGACAACCAGGACTTGGTCGGGTGATTCCAATGCTTGTGTAAATACAAAGGGTAATACATCACCATCTTCAACTATTATCTTATCCAAAGGGTAATATAAGCTCATCTTCAACTAAATGCTTGTGTAAATACAAAGGGTAATAGATCATTAACATGGGTCTTTCAAAGGGTATATACTCTTATCCAATACATATGGTTTTTACTTACTCTAATTAAGAGAGAGCTAAAACAATGGAATCATCTCCATATCTTACCCGTATGAGCTATGTGAATATTGCAATATATTTAAGAGTGTAGAGTCTCAATCTAAGGTATAGGCAACTAATCACAAGAATTACGATGCAAGTTCAAATTGAATTTATGCTATGAGCTTTTCGTTGTGTTCTTATCAGTTTTCTTGGGTATCGTTAATTCTATTCTATTTCTGAGTCTTCATACTTATAAGCCCTTCTTTGTTGAAAATGGAAGCTAGCTTGACTTTTGGAGGAATAGTAATTGGTATCTCAGTCCATGGCATTGGAGTTAGCCATTTGGATTTAAATTTTTTAGTTCTTATCGTTCTGTAAATGAGACATTGACATGAAATGTTCACTGCTTGTGTCTTTTTGTTACAGTGTAAAGTACTGTAACATATTTTAGTTGTGGGAATAATTGCAGTAGACATTTCCCCCATGTTTGAAGGTTTATTTCTATCTGTTGTACATGATATTTTGTAGATTTTAAAATTGTTCTTTCTTCTAGCTTTATAAATGAGGCTTTCACATGAAATATTCATGTCTTTTATCAGTTTTGCTATCAATGCAAAGTGACTATTACATATTTCGGTGTATCTATTCTGGAGGTTGAGGGAATGACTACAGTGAATATACTACCTATGTTTCATTGTTTGTTTTTTATTTATTGAGTGTTATATTAATGCATATTTTCCATAACATATTACAATGTAATATGTCATAACATATTACATTGTAATACGTCATAAAATATATTACTATAACATATTACATTGTAATACGTCATAAAATATATTACTATAACATATTACATTGTAATATGTTATAACATACTACAATGTAATATGTTATAACATACTACAATGTAATATGTTAAAGTAATATGTTATAACATATTATATTGTAATATGTTATAACATATTAAACAATGTTATAACAGTGAATATACTACCTATGTTTCGGTGTATTTGTTCTGGAGGTTGAGGGAATAAATTCAGTGAATATACTGCATATGTTTCAATGTTTGTTTCTATTTTTAATAGTTTTATAGTGGATACCATTGTTTTTGGGTTTCCTAGTAGCCTTGTCACACCCTGAGAATCAAACCTTCATAAGGTTTGACTTCTGCAAGTTCTTGGCAAATACAATGCACCAACAATTTTTAGATTTTAGGGGTACCAGGTCATTTAGGTACCAGTATCACTTGATTCATATGTTAGTCCATCAAAACTACTCACATCTGGGTTATTTTAAGTCTAGTATTGTGAATGACCAACCAAGATGTTTCTCTCCCAACCATTGAGTGGCTATCTATGGTAAGAGAACATGTCGCCAGTGAAGGTTTTTTGTAGTATGTAAACTCTTTTTTGTCTATATTAGACTTTATTATCCACAATGAAGTATTTGTTATAATTATTCCTTTAGTTAAAGGGTCACTACAATTGCAAAACAACACCAGAGTGGGAAACTAGTTCCTTTTTTAGCAGTTTACTATGATAAGAGTCTATGGTTTGGAAGAGGAGCCATATCAAAAGTAAGTGTTGAATTTGGTTTTTCTAGAGACTAAAAAATGTGAAATTCAGTTAGTTGTTGACTACAATGTCAGCCATATTACATTAAATGTTGATCATATGAATTTAAAGGACAAACAAAATCTACACAAGTAGGTCAGTCATGTCTTACACAGAGATGCGACCAAGACTCATGACAATATGAAGAAATTGAAATAGGAAAGTGGAGAAATAGCCGAGGAAAGATAAAGTGGTTACTGCAACAAGGAATTCAATCAACAATTTGTAAAATAATATTTATAACTTATGATACTTTAATATTTTTATTTTATTTTTGTGAATAAAAAGTGGATCCTTATATTAATTCCAGATGAGAGCTCACAAAAAGACTTGCATCATGTATACTTACAAAGGTGCTTGTAGTCTTTCTTCTTACAAAGATGCCTGCAACCTATCTGCTTACAAAAATGTATGCAGCTTATCTACTGACAAATATGCCCGCATCCTATCTGCTTACAAAAATGCATGCAACCTATCGGCTTACAAAATTGCCTAAGATCAATGGGATGGGATCGGCGGTTTTGATATCCTTCGCGACTTCGCAACTTTGTGACTTGGCCAGATCAACGGTTTAGATCTCCTCGAGCACCAACGGTCTAGATCCTCTTTTCTATTTCATGTATAGCGACTTCGTGGCTTGGGCTGACAACTTCCTCCATGCTTCGAACTCCTGATTACCGAGTTCCCAAAATTTCCTCACATCCGATCAATGGGACCAGATCAACATTTCAAATCTCCTATAGCACCAACGGTCCAGATCCGCATTCAAATTTTGTGATTTCACGTTTCATGACTTCGCGACTTGGGGATGCAGCTCCCTTCATGCTCCGAACTCCCGAAACCTGAGTTCCCAAAATTTTCTTGCATCAGATCAATGGGACTAGATCGACGATTGAGATCTCCTCTAGCACCAACAGTCCAGATCCTCTCTCACATATCACGATTTCGCGTATCACGACTTTGCGACTTGGGCAAACATCTCCCTCCATGCTCCATACTCCTGAAACTCGATTTCGTGATATTTTCTCATGTCAGATCTATGGGACTAGATCGACGATTGAGATCTCTTCTAGCACCAATGGTCTAGATCTACTCTCGCATTTCGTGACTTGGGTAGACAACTCCCTCCATGCTCTGGATTCCTGAAACCCGAGTTCCTGAAATTTTCTCGCATCAGATCAATGGGAATAGAATGACGGTCCAGATCACCTCGAGCATCAACGGTCCAGATCCTCTCTTGCTTGTCATGACTTCATGAATTTGGGAAACATCAACCTTCGTTCTTCTGACTCCCGATTGTTGAGGTCCCTGAATCAACTGCCAATTGATGTTATTCTGCATTTTCTCCTGATCTTCTAATCATTTCTAAATTTGAAGAGATGCTAAGTAGATAAAGGTGGAACCTCATCTGGATTAGGGCCATCCATCTGAGAAATCTCCTCGCATTGGATCCAAAGGGGAGAGATTTGGGAATGCCTATAATCATGGAGATTGATCTACTACTTAGAGTCAACCCCTGCATTGGCCAGTATGTCTGCAACTTTGTTTTTACTTCGTCGAATGTGTGAAGGGATTAGAGTTAGAGAGGGTCTAAGAAGAGCCTAGAAGTTGTAAAGAGGGCCAAGGAGGCGCCAGCTGGGTGTGATTTTCCCTGAATCTTGGCCATTCAGGATTTTTGTTGCCAAGTCTATTATGATTTTGGAGTCTCCTTCAATGATCAGACAGGTGAGGTTTTCATCTAGTGCCATTTTCACTCCTTTTATGAGACCCCAAATCTCTACTGAATTGTTGGTGTCACATATGAGATTTTCAATGATGAGGCTTTGAATTTGGTCTAAGTTGTTTCTTATGACCATGCCATAGCCTGAGTGTCCTAGATTGCCTTTTGATGCACCATCAAATATGACCTTGTGGAAGCCTTGCAGGGGGAGGATCCACTTAGAGGGACTGAGGGATTTTCAAAAAAGGCTGGCCTGCTGAGGAGGGGTGGACTGTGCAAATAGAAGCCCTGGGAATTGAGGAGCGAGAGATAACCTGGGTCAGTTGGGAAGTCTTCCTTGATCCAAGATTGCAGTTGAAGAGTTTCCTAGAGATGCAAGAGGATTGTGTTCCAGAGGAGGGTGGGATGAGATGGTTGGGACTGAAAGATTCTTTTGTTTCTCTCTTTCCATAGTTTCCAAACTATGAAGTCTGGTAAGAGTTTACAGGTTCTGTTCAGGATAGGGATTTTGAAGGGACCGGAGCCCTAGTCCCTAATGGTGATTATGATGTTATTTTTAACTCATCTGGTTTTTCTAATGAACTGAGTGGCTTGGTTCCAAATGTTCTCATTGAATGGACAGTTATTTAGGAGGTGATCCATGGTTTCTGCCTGGAGATGGCAGAGATGGAAAATCGAGGGGTCGATGAAACCTCATTTTTGAATATTGTCCCAAGTTAAGATATTGTTCTGAAGTAGAAGCCAAAGGAAAGTAGATATTTTGGGCCAGAGTTTTGATTTCCATATTGTTGTCCAGATGTTATCTTTCTGAAGGTTATGGAATTTCTCATGAAGAGTGTATCCCTCCTTGAGAGTGAAGCTTCCATGAGGTGTGTATCCCCATCTGAGAATGTCTTGGTCTATGCCTTTTTGGATTTTCCTTTGGGTTGTAGATTGTTTCTAGTGTTGCAGGTCACAATCCATTTCCACTTGGAGTTCCCGATGAGTAGATTTATAGCTTTGCTAGGGAGAGCTGCTAGGGGTATATGTCCACAAATATGCCACTTTGAGAGTGGCCAGATCTTGAATGTGATTTTTGTAGGATTGCAGATTTTCTTCCAATTGTAGGGGTGTCATTTGTTTCTAGGAATCCATCCAGAATAGGGCATTCTGGCCATTGCGAACTTCCCATAAATCATGTTCCTGTATGAGTGGCCAGTTTTTCCAGGCCACATTCCAGATTGTGGAGCCTTGGATTTGCTCTTGCATTCTTATGAGTTGATTTTGATGTGTGTTTGGAGCATATTTTCATTTCCAGAGTTTTTCCCAGATCTCTGCTAGTGTTTTGAGCCATCTCCACAAAATTCTTTCTCCCATGGTGCTTTTTAATTTTCCAGGGTCCCAAAGGCCCAGGCCACCTAAGAATTTGGGCTTGCAAACCTTGTCCCAGATGACAAGGGCCCATTTTTTGTTCAGGTTGTGTCCATGCCATAGAAATTTTCTTTGCAGATTCCTTATTGTCTTTATGATAGATTGGGGGGCAGCTAGGGATGAGAAGAGGTAATTTGGGATGGCTTGGAGGACTGACTTTAAGAGGACCAATCTAGCTAGAAGGTTGAGGGAGTGAAAGTTCTAGTTGCTAAGACGGTTGGTGATGGAGAGTAGGAAGGAGTCCCAGGAGATGCTTTTGGTTGTTGAGTCAGAGAGAGGGTGTCCCAGGTAGCGAGAGGGAGGAGTGAAAATAGGGGTATTCATAATTTGAGAAAGGTGTTGTTGGATTGCTACAGGAGTATTAAAAAATAAGAGTTGTGATTTGGACAGATTAAAGGTGGAGTCGGAGGCTTCACTGAAATCAGAGAGGATGGAACTTAGTTTGATTGCTTCTTGCACAGTGGGGGTGTTCATTAGCAGTGTGTTATCGACAAATTGGTTGTGGGAGGCTGTCAGTTGTAACCCATGAAGAGGGATGCCTTGGAGGGATCCATTTTGAATTGAGGCCTTGATATAGCATCCTAGACCTTCAACCATTATGACAAAAAGGAAATGGGAGAGAGGGTCGCCTTGCCTTATTCCTCTTGAGGGGGAGAAGGTTTGAGAGGGGACACTATTGATGAGGATCGAGAAAAAGGTTGAGGAAATGAGGTTCATTATCCAAGATATCCAATCCTTGTTGAAACAAAAAGCCGGTAGGAGAGATTTCATGTATTTCCATCTTAATCTGTCAAAATCTTTTGAAAGGTCAAGTTTTAGAAGCATACCTGGAGTGTGGTTTATTTTGAGCGAGTGAATGATTTCATGGAAAAGTATGACGTTGTCCATGATTTTCCTTCCTTCGACATATCATGATTTCTCCTTGGAGATGATGAAGGGGAGAATTTGTTTAAGTCTTAGAGCTATGACCTTGGAGATGATTTTGTAGATCACGTTGCAAAGAGCTATGGGTCTGAATGTCTTCGGATTTGTGACCCTTTATTCTTTGGGAATTAGAGTGAGGAAAGTGGAATTTAGTGATGGAAGAACTTTTCCTGAGTTGCGAGATTCCTCCACCAACTGCCACACTTCCTCCCTTAACATAGGCCAACAGGAGTGGAAGAATTTTGTTGTGAAACCATCTGGACCTAGAGCCTTGCCTATGGGTAACTCATGAATATTCAGATCCACTTCTGTTTGTGTTATTGGTGTCATGAGAGCCTCATTCTATTCTTGGGTGATTATAGTTGGGATATTTTGGGTCACCCGCTCTATTACTGAGGTACGATCCACATTGGGTTCTGAGAGGAGATCCTTGTAGAAATCTTTCATCTCGTGCATTATTTCATGATGAGTTAACAGGGAGTTGCCTTATGAGTCATCCATCTTTGTGATATGATTGATGAGGCGTCTATGGATCATGGAACAATGGAATAATTTGGTGTTTTTCTCTCCCTCATTGAGCCATTGAACCCATGATTTTTGTCTCCACGAGATTTCTTCCTTCTTGTGTCTTTCTTCTAATTGCCTTTTGAGTTCATTCTCCTCCTTCTGTTGAGTGATTGTATATCCTGCATGAATGATTTGTTCCTGAAGTTTCTCTAGTTTTTGTTCCAACATTTTCCTTTCCTGAAA
>SNQJ01S0035093.1:40491-55575 GCA_010110895.2 Picea sitchensis | reverse complement strand
TATGCACTACCTAGCTTAGAAAGAATAAGATATATGCAATGCTCTTCCTCCATTTTTATCTTACATTCTTCACATAAAATTCTGAGTGTTTTAAACTTAGATAGATAGTCTCCAAGGAAAGAAAAATTACTTGGACTCAAGGTCAGTGTTTGATTTTCTAACTATTGTGCTCGAATAATATTGAGTTTACCAAACACAGATTCAATCGTGTTCCAAGCTTCTTCGGGGTCATCAATTCCTTGAAGGTGGTACCTTAAATCAGGAGAGATGGACATTCTGAATAGTCCACGTGCTTCGTCATTCATATTATCCCATTTGGATTTCTTATCATCATTAGTGGGTGTTTCTTCCTTTCCCAAAGTAATCCAATACATGCCTTTACTTCTTAATAAATCTTTCATATGGGATTTCCATTTGAAGTAGTTGTTGTTGGTAAGCAAGACATTACTTGTAGAAGCCATACTAAATATGCAGATAATTTGGATTTAAAAAATGAAACTAATGTTCTGGATGGAAATATCTCGAAAATTTATGTGGTTTAAAAAAAAACGGCACTGAAAACAGACTTCCGATGTGAGAGTTATGCCCTTTTAAAAAAAGACGTAAATGGTAACCAAATAACCACGTGATAGTGTAAGCTGCTTTATGAAGTGACCCACTTTTATAACGAGAAGTGGGGATTACTTTTACAATGAAGTTACATTATAACAAAAAAGTTGCAAGAAAAATAAATAACTCTAAAATAAAATATAAAGCTACTTATAGTGATTCACTTTTATACTTGAAGTGAAATGCACTTTACAATTTTTAGCATGAACTTCTTCAAAAAAAAGTAACAAAAGAGAGACTTGAACTCAAGACCTCTTACTTAATAAGGAAAGTTTTAACCAAATGGTCTAGCAAAACATATTGTAATGTTCAGAAGGAGGATTGTTGTTGTTGTTGTTGAAGATGGCCTTGGAGAGTGTGCTAAAAAAAAAATCTTTTCACACAAGAAACTAATTTCGCTTCTCGATGATAACAAGGGTTAGATCTCGGTTAGCTTACCCGAAAGATGCACCTTTTCCTATCTATTTCTGATTTGTCGAGATCGCACAGGGCATGGGGAAAAGAGAATACACAGATCTAAAAGAGTAGCAACCTAAAAATAAAAAGTACAAATCAAAATAAAATCAAAATAAAACTTTGCAAAAATTTTAAAAATGTGTATTCATGATTTATACCTCTGAATCTAACTGTAATGGTCATATCTTGGAAAAACATAAGCCTTTTCTATTGAAATGAAAAGTGTTCCTAAATGAAACGAGTGTTCCGGACACAATGGAACAGTCATATCAGCCCAGAAATGTACGAAAATGACAGAAAATGGAGATGAGGTAACTCGGCTTCACGATCTCAATCTACAACAAGAGCGGGTCTTAAAACGGGATCTGATACCATGTTCAACAACACAGGTATTCCAATAGAGGATGAACACCTTCAGTAACCACTCACATAACTAGATCAAAGATAAACACATCGATGTTTTCACATGGTAAAACCCCTACGGGGAAACATCGGTGTGTTGATCTTTGATCTGGTTATGTGAGTGGTTACTGAAGGTGTTTGTCCTCTGTTGTAATACCTGTGTTGTTGAACAACTCCGTATTTTCTTCTCTTTTCTCACTTCGAACCAGTAACAGTCACTGTGTCTTCTGCGCAGTTCACATTTTTCCTTTTCTTCCTCGATCTTCGCTTACTTCCATAACCAAGGGCCAACATCATATCACCACCATTAGAATATTTTCATAGAGATTTCAAAAGCTTCTGGATATATATTCAATTCAGCTTTAGAAAATTACAATAGAGTTCACATCAACGAAAAAGGTGTCCTTGCACTTCTGCCAGCATTAATTCATTCAAATGCCCCAGTATTTATACAATTCGATTACAATGGTTGAAAATGAATCGTTTCAACTTCTAAAACTAATTATAGTAATTTCAACTGACAGTCTCATTATATGAACCGATTTACAATGATTACTCAAAAAACATTTCAAAACTAGGAACAAATTTCTTTCACTGCTCATCTTCCTTGACGACATCTAGCTTGTCTTGGTCTTCTGTTGAACTTGCTGGTTTGGTGACACCTGGAGGTCACTTACTAGTCCCAGGAAAACTGCATTTCATCGTGCCTAGTTGCACGATTTATTTCCATTGTGAGTCAGAAGGAATCTCGTAATCCATCATCTCCTTAATCAAAATCTCTAGGTCAATGCACGTGGCGTATGACATAATCGACATGCCAATCTTCACTGTTTTAAATTGATTCAAAATTTCAAAGTCTGTGGCCAAGTACTCTACCAGACTTGGGCCTTTCAAACTTTCCTCCATAGCTTCAAATTTAGAATGGTCCATATTACACTGAATGAGGAGAGAATTGTAGTCTTTTTTATTGTATAATGAACCTTTTCCATCCCAAAATGGTGGGAGGCCCTTGACAAACAATTGTTCAAATGTGTCTTTAAAATCCTGTATACTGTGCTCCATTTGCATAGCTTTGTTTTGAACTGATTTGAGCAAGTGGTGCTTGGCGATGATTCTTCTGGCCCATATGATCAACGCAATTATGTACTTTAGCCCAATTGTCTGAAGATCAGAAGTGGGCACCAAATTCAGCAAATCAATAACATTTTGGGCCCATTCTAAGGGTTTCTTGGCTAATGTTTCATTAGCAACAATACACCTGCTTCGAGTCGTGGTAGCCATGTTGTCTTTGTCATTTATAAAATTCAGATAAGCCTTGAACTTAGCAGCCTCTGTTAAGTGGTGAAGAAAGAAAAAATCTAATTCAATTTTGAGCTTGAGTTTTGAATGGATGCTTTGCACCAATTTTTGAACATTTGAATTCTTCAAAATATCATAAAATAATGTTGCAGGACCTCCTTTTATAGGTGCCTATCGATATCAGGGATTGGGGAAACGGTTTTGAATAAATTGTTTTTCTCCCCAATGTATCTCTGATGATGTGACACGTCCACAAATGAAACCACGGTAGTTTTCCTTGGCCTGCCTTTGAATAATTATCCTCTGCGCTACTTCAAGATCGATGGTCCATTGGGTCCCATCAAATTTCGATATTGTGGGTTGGAGAAAACGGTTTTAGGTAGACCGCTTTTCATCCCGATGTACCTCTGAGGGCGCCACTCGTCCATGAATGAAACCATGGTAGTTTTCCTCGGCCCGCCTTCATATAATTAAACTTTGTGCCATTTCACTGCCCGATATGGGTCTCGATCTTGATCTGGGCCGCTTCAAAATAGACGGTCCACTGGGTCCTACCTTTCGCGCCTCCACTATATTTTTCCATATGCCGCCAGATTTAGCTTGGTCCCCCAAAATATTACGTTTCCACTACGATGTAGCTCTTCGCTAAATTTCTGACACTTGTATTCTATTTGAAAATTGTTACGATGATAACATGACCATCACTCCCACTGGAAGCATGCTTCTATGCTCTCTCTAAGCATCTAACTCTATATCCTGCAATTTCTAAATCTCTCCCCCTTTGACATCAATGGAAAAGGTAACTTCCTGTCTAGGGTTTCTCCCCCTAACTAAATTGTCCTTGGGGATGCTCCCCTTGAGTGAACTCTTCCTAAAACTGCTCCCCCAACCTGAATTGTCCTCTTTATGGTGCTTCCTCATGTAAATATAAGACATATAAGATAAACATTCAAAATCATTCATTTCGAAGTAGAAATTACTCTGAGTCTCTAGTGAAGATACTCAAAGGCTTCCATTGGAAGTGGTTTTGTGAAGATATCTGCAACCTGTTCCTTTGTCCCCACATATTAAACTATGATGTTCTTCTTTGCAACCCGTTCTCATAGAAAGTGATACTTGATTGGAATGTTCTTCATCTTAGAGTGCATCACTGGATTCTTTGAGATACTGATGGCTTTTGTATTATCACAATATATAGGAATGGGCTCATCATAATTAACTTGTATATTTGTAAAAGTTTTTTTCATACATAGAACTTGTGTACAACATGATGCTACTGTAATATACTCTTCTTCAGTTGTAGACAATGATACTGATGACTATTTATTGCTTAGCCAAGATACCAAACACTCACCCAAGTAGAATGATGCTCCACTGGTGCTTCGTCGATCATCAATGCAACCTGCCAAATTTGCATCTGTGTAGGCAATAAGTGATAGATCCTTTCCTTTTGGATACCATAATCCAAACTCTTATGTGCCCTTGAGATATCTGAAAAGCCTCTTCACTGCTAAGACATGTGATTCCTTTGGTGTTGCTTGAAAGTGTGCCACCTGTTCAATTGCCTGCATTACATCTGGTTTGGATGCTGCCACATATAGTAAGATGCCAATCATTGACCTATATTTCCTCTGGTCTATAGACTTTGAATCATCATATTTTCTCAACTTTCAACTGGTTTTCATAGGAGTGTTAACTGGTTTGCAATATTCCATTCCAAACCTCTTTAACATTTTTCTTATATACTTAGTTTGAGAAATAAAAATGCCTTGGTTTCTTTGACATATTTGAAGAACCAGAAAGAAGGATAGTTCTCCAAGTAATGACATTTCAAATTCATTTTTCATATCCTTTGCAAATTTTTGGCTTAACCTGTCATCACCACTTCCAAAAATAATATCAACAACATAAACTTCAATTAATAAAATACTATTTTGATTTACCTTGATGTAGAGGTTCTTTTCTGTGTTAGCACTTTGTAAATTTTGTTCGGCTGATAGAAAAAAAACAGAGGTATCTATTTCAGCCTACTTTAGAGCTGGGAACTAACCTGCTCAACTCAGAGAGGGCTCTCTCGTGTCACTTGATATTTCTTTGGCATTCGACAACTCTATTTATTTTGTTTTGGGGGGTTTTATAAATTTGTTTTCTAGGAAGGGGAGGGACATTCAAGGCTATGGAGTCGAGATTCTGAAAGTGAATGAAAATAATGACTGGCCAGTAGAACTCTCTAGAGGATAAAGGCTAAATGAGGAAATGAATTTGAGTTGTAAATTGTATTTAAGTAGGGTGTAAGAGGGAAGAGAAAACAAATAACTGCATCAGAGCATTTCTAAAATGAATTCTGAATTAGCTAGGAAGAAACATACATAGTTTAAATTTCTTAAGCCGAGAGCATCATAAGACGAATTTTGAGAGTTTTAACTCTCCAATTTAAACATAAGAAAGTGAAAATGGAATTTAGGAACATGAGGAACACATACTATGAGAAAAGACAAAACTCATATCACCACCATTAGAATCTTTTCATAGATAATTCAAAAAAGATACTGCATATATATATTCAATTCAACTCCAAAAAGTTACAAAGTCCACTTGCTACGAGGGCAAGCCCCTCTCTGGTAAGTCCAACCCTTGATTTATATTTTTGATATTATATATAGATAAATTACATCCAGTATTCAAAATGAATCATCTTCCCCAAAGTTCCCAAAATAGACATTCGTTACCAAGAAGGAGTAACGTACAACAACTAAATCCTATTTTCTAGGGGAAGTTATAATAAAAAACTGACATATTCGAGATTTTTTCCATAAATGCCACTTGTATGTATTATTACAAAAAAAATTGAAACATACTTAATTTAGCTTGAAATCTATTTCAGATTAGCAATTTCCTCCTTTAAAGTGTCAAGCCAAGGAGGTTGGTTTTCTCCAACACTTTCAACTATTTCAGCTCCAACCTTTGTCTTATGTCGTTTGCTCCTTTTCCTCTTGACAACTTGCGCGTGGTGCTCATCTACATATTCATTGGTGATTAAATCCTTCATGACGGGATTTAACCTGACCTATTTATCTTCTCCTGGCTCCTCTGCAGGCTTCATGTGAAATTTCATTTCCAGTATTCGTGCGACAATATTTTATTTCTTCTTCATTGAAGAATTTGTCATATTATTTGAATATTTTGGTTCACTGGAGGCCGCCTGGTCTGTCTTGTCCATTTTCTCTAGTTTTCCAGAAAGCATGAGCTTATCTCCCTTAGATGTACAAGAATTAGTAGGATGATCCGGTTTGTGATTACCCTGTTTAGGAGTGAAACGTTAATCACCCAAAACAAAGTAATGCCATCCATATTTTGAATGAAAGTCATCATTGAGTGCCAATCATTGGTTACTGATGAAAGTACTTGCAAGTAAAATGACCTATCATGCTTGGCTATCGATTTCAAATGTTGAGCCTTCAAATCAGTGGTTTGGCAGCGTTCACCCAACATTGCATGGAAGAAAGTACCCGACCAGGTGTCCTGAGGTGATTTGATTGGCCACCAACTTTCCATTTCCACATGTGATCCTTGTATGTGACATATCTAATAGTTTTCTAACACGTAACATAGGGGTGGGATTTGGTGGTTTCATGATTACCCGCTCCCCCCCTGATATATATCTAGTAGTGCCACATTCCATCAAAACGAAATTGTGGTATTCTAATCGGCCCACCTCCAAGAGATTATCTGGTGCGCTACTTCTCCACCCGATATGTCCTATGACCATCAATCAACAACGCTCGCTATCCATGACCTGTCGGGTCTCATCATCTTCACCTTTCCGCTATATTTATCCCCATCCGCTAGATGTAGCCTCATCCTCTAGTCTATCACCCCTCCATACCGACTTAGCCTCTTGCTAATTCCTGAGGCCAAGACTCCATATGATTTTTTTTTTACAGTGATAACATGGGCTCCAACTGGGGATGCTATCCTCCCCGCGAGGTAGCAATGAACAATAGACCCTATGCCTTATCCATTGGAACTTCTCTCACAACATGTGTGTCATTCTCTGACCTAGAGACTAAATGCTGGATATATTACTAAAATCTAACTGAATACTTTATTTGGAAATCTAAACTTGAAAATTCTTGATCATCAAGCTTATTCACACCTACCTACCCTAACGGTTGAAATGAGATTCCAATCAAATGAAATCATAATGCCAATGCAACCATGCAAGCATCTTATCTAATGCTAGGTTTCTTTGCACATACTTGTTCCAAAATATGTTCACCAACAACTCATTTGAGAAGTTATATATAAATTTGAATTTTATAATTTCAACAATATTGGGACTGTTTATTGTTTCTATCAAAACTGCAAATGGATCTTCCAATGCATGCATAAGGAAAAAAATATGTTTCAATTCTTCCACTGCATTATGGTTTTCATGTGATTCACCTTGTCGGTTTCCATCAAGAGGTTGATATATCTATTGAGACGACTGGAAGTAACAACCTCATGAATCAGAAGACAACACTGGTTGAAAAGAAACCTCTGGTATAAAACAATCCATATCTAATATGGACGTTGATTTTCCATTGTATTCACCTTTGATCTTGCAATATGTCCTAAGCCTTTCAACCTACTTTAGAGCTGGGAACTAGATTTCTCAACTCAGAGAGGGCTCTCTCGTGTCACTTGATATTTCTTTGGCACTCGGCGGATAAATTTAGTTTGTTTTGGGGGGGTTTATAAATTTGCTGGCTAGGAAGGGGAGGGTGTTGTTGGGAAAATCTCCCTAAGGACTAGCAAATAGAGTTCAGACTTTGCATGCATATATCACTGAATAGAAATTACTTTCTACCTTCATCCCTAGATTTAAATCCCCTTTTCTTAGTAAATGCATGGAAAGATCAACCTACCTCGTTCCCGGCGTTTGATGTCGATCCTTTGTTGTGCTTGATTACTTGTTCGCAATACTCCTTCCAAAGCTGACCTGCATCCAAGATAAGAAACAACTATGCATGCATACTACTTATATACTAACAGGTTAGAAATCCAAACATATACTGATCGAACTGTAAACAGTTCATGAATTGGGACAGGAAAAGCATTTTCTTTATTACTTAGAATGAGTCAACTTACAAAAGTTGAGACCGACCACTGCTCCTCGAACCTGATCCTGGGCTCCTCTTCTTCTGTCCTTCAACTGCTTTTCTTTGAATCTCCTTTGGCACAAGGAAAGGCTAAAGGGTTGGGACAATGGGAATATGTAAATGGGGAGAGTTTCTTTGCTATATTTTTCCTCTTCCAAATGGGACCCCTACCCCTTCTTTTATAGGCTAGAAGGAGCTAGGTATTTGGACAAACCCTCGACCATGCATGATCGAGAATTTTAGTTAACTCACCCATAGCTTTTTGTTCCATTGACAACTTTCCTTTTTTCATGATTTTGTCAGTCCACGCGGGCTGTTTTGGGTCATCCATCATGTACACGCGTGCAGTAATGGATTAGGGAACATGGGCCTTTATAAAAGAGGATTTTCAAAGAGTTGTTCAGCAGTTCTTTGGCAAAGAAGGGATATGAGTTGGCCTGATGCCAGGTAAGCATGTGTGGTGCAATTTAGGGTTATAAAATATGCCCCCTAATGTGTGAGGTCAGAAGAGCATATGATGGCCGAAATACATTACCAATCTTTACTGATGTGTTGAATGATTGAGCCCAAGGATTAGGAACCAGGAGGTGTCGTCTGCAAAATAAAAAATGTCTCACCGAGGCGGGCATACCCATGCTCAGGATAAAAGAGAACCATGGCTACCAATCAAATACATTGTCGATCTATGTCAAATAACTATAAAGAGTAGCCGCGAACAATACACAATGGAGCTACATCTCGAAATCAGAAAGATATACATATAGAGTATCCATCTTCCAGAAGTTGATTCGGCCTGATGGCTAGAGATGAGATCTTAAGAGCTCGAGCAACAACTTCAAAATATTCAAAACTCGGGTAGGAGTGTAATATGAGTGTACGAATGCACTACCCAGAGGTCTTCAATGGCTCGTCGATCATGGACTTGATAATCTTGATGATCAGACTGAAGGCTTCGGTGATTTCGAACAAGGACTTGATTGGATGTTCAAGATGGTCGGGTATGTGTACAAGAGACATATTGCAGAGGGGATGACTCAGGCTTGGTAACAAACTTCCCTTGGATAGTAGCACGACAAATAATGAGACTCAAGAATCATGTCATTAATCATAAGTCTACGAAGCGGGAGGCAACACAAACTCTCCATATGTTTGGAAGGCTAACCAAACAGTGGAGGACACAACTCTATATAGTTAGAAAATCTTCCTAAGGTTGTATTACATCCCATAGTCTGATGAACAAACAAACAAGTGTGCTTTATCCAAGGGCGACTCATTATGCTGCCAATAAAGAAAATACTTTTCCCTTCCTCTTTTTGGGGTATATTTGATTTTTTTGTCTTTTTCAATAATTTTGGGAAAAAGAATAAAGGAAGATTACGTTACAATGCAGGAATGAGTATTGCAAACATACTAGTTCAAGGCATAAGGACAAGACTGATGTTATAGTAAAATGATACTCAGGAAAAATCCTCCAGGGGCCAAAGGTGTTAAGACGCAAAAGAAAACTGTTACAAGGCTGGCATATAGGGTATGCAAACGCGGTTAACAAAACACACAATGGTAACTTCCTTCAATGTAAGTTTAACGAGCCCAGGGAAGGTAAGCTCGGTGGTTTTTCATATTTAGAGAGTCTGAAAAAACATAAAAGGAGACTCCATTGGGGTACCTTTTTCGAATATAGTCTATTCGGTTCGAAAAAGGGTAAACTAGCACCGATTAGACGTCGATTCAAAACCATTTTAACGAGTGTGACAAGGACAAGATCACTCAACTATTTTTTCATTTTTTAGGAGTCTGAAAAAAGATTAACTATGGACTCCGTCAGGAATGTTCTTCTGGACCAATTTAACGAGTGTGAAAGAATAAGGTCACTTGACAATCTTTTCAATTTTAGGGAGTCTGAAAAGAGCTTAACTATGGACTCCGTGGGGGTTCCTTCTTCGTAAGTTTAGTCCCTCAGGCCTGAAAAAGGGATAAAATTATACCTGAGAGTACTCTTCTAAAGAATGGAAGTTCCATAGAGTATACCTTTATTCATACAGTTGACCATCTAGACCGAAAAAGGGGTAAACTACCGCTGAACAGATGTGACTTCAAATTTCAGTTTAACGAGCGTGAAAGGCCACAAGATCGCTCAACAATCTTTTCATGTTTAGAGGGTTTGAAAAGGGCTTAAAAGGAGACCCGTTGTTTTTTGGGAGTCCTGAGGGTGAGATTAAGAGTGAAGAAGAATCATGCAAATGAGGCTCAAACTCATTTTCAGGAAAGACTATAAGGACTCCCGAGTCTATAGTGTTTTAGATATGGCATGGACAACATAATGCAACCAGGACCTACCTAGGGCATCCATGTTCTGATAAGCTCTACAGCCAAGTTGTGACACTTCTAAAGCAGATATGATGGTTCCGTGTCATAACCTGATGGGATCAATCCTATGGAAGAGGAAAAAGACAACGAGACACAAAAGTCAGGGTAGTAACCTAACCTATATGCTCAAGTTGATTCTTGGAAAAAATTTCATGGACCGTCAAAATTTTCTCAAAACTCAAAAAAATAAAAAAATGTCCCAATACCCGATCAAATCCCTCCCATATAAATCCCGAATCACTCTAAATGGTTTTTGGTATAAAGAAACTGATAAGGGAGGCCAAAAAAGTGACAAAAAGAGGCCAAAAAGTCTATAAATAGAAGCTGGCAGCTCATTATCACCATTGTTGATTTGGAAATTGACTATGGAGCCAAAAGACCCCCTTTGATAAAAATGGTGATTCTGGAAGTTACAGTGGACGAAACGAACTTCCGCTTGGACCAAGCAAGTACAAAATCCCCTATCTAGCTATTCAATTCTTTAATTTTTATTTTGATTTCATTTTTTGGGTGGGCGTCGACCTTTAAAAGGTCGGCCCTAGGTCCACGCAGGCTGTCTCAGGACATGCCGCGTGTACACTCGGGCAGAGTAAAGCCTGCCCGTGTGTACATGCGACTGTCACCTCAACAGCACACGTGGACCCCCTTTTATTGTCAAAAATAACTAAAGAGTAGTCACTAACCCTCCTGAACTTCGTTGTTTTGGTAGGATGTATGTCCACTAGAGGGAAAGGGAGCATGAAGCAATTACTGAGTTGGTTGCGGGAGATCCGAATGTCGTGGTCGCATTGATGCAATGTGGTTTTCTTAAGTTCTTCCTGTGTCCATTTATGCGAGTGAAACAGAGGCTACTGAATGCCTTGATTGACTATTGGCACCCTGATGTAGAGGCCTTTATGATAGAGGGGCAATCACTGGTGCCCACCACCGAGGATATCTATTTTTTGACTGGCCTCTCAAGGAGAGGGGAACCGGTCAATTTCAGGATGTTTCCAATGGGGCCGCTTAATATAGCGGATTTGACAGCCCTGCACTGTGAGGTTGGGACTAACCATTTGAGCTCCCAGGTGCCCATCAGTAATATCACTAGCCTATCACTGCAGGCGATATTATTGTTGATTGGGCGGATTACCGGTTCAACATCCTTGCATCAGGCGTCTCACGCACAGATGAACTATGCTATCCAGTGCTTGAATGCACATATTTTTGACTGGAGTACCACACTACTTGAGTGTATGAAGAGGCAATTGATATATTGCTGACAACAGACACAGAGGAACTTCGGGTTCCGGATGATTTTGTGTTCATTCTTCTATGAGAGAGTTTTGAGTTTTAGTCCTTGGGAAGTGGTACAAGGACATCAGGCCTCTTTTCCTGCTATATGTAGATGGGCAGTATTACTTCCGCGACAGGGTGGTGGAAGGACCAATGAGTCCTTCGATGATGAATTTTTTGCATGGCTGTCACGATAGATCCCTGTGATCGAGGATTACCCATATGCAAGGATAGACTTTTCTAGAGATCTTGAGATACCCGTGCCTCCTGGTGAGGAGCGAGGGGAGATGGGTAAGTCTCCACCTTTGTATTTTTTTTGTTGTATATGTAATTTTAATGTCTTTTTTGTTATATATATCATTTTTTTATATGACAGAGTATTTGACAGATATACGTTTGTTGCATGCAGATGTGGGACCCGTGCGACCTGCCGATTATGCACGAAACATGCGTCGTCCTCGGCTAGAATCCACAGCTGCCACTGCCGGGGGACCAACATTAGTAGGGAACCTCCTAGCTGGGGAGGCTGAGAGGGTACTTAGACGAGTTGAGCAGAGCTTTACTGCACTCACTCGCACAGTCCCGATGGCAGAGATAGAGGACCTGGCGCCATCCATGCAGCCTCATGTAGTGGGGGCACCTTGGACATGGGTCTGATTGTTTAGGCATTTAGCCCATGATGTGGATTATTATAACAGGGCCCATAGGCCCTGAACCTATTTAGACTTTTTACATGCCACGAGCACTACTTGTATATATGTTTTGAGGGCATAAGCCCTATGCCTCGTTCTTGGTCCTATTTTTGAGGCGCTTGCATCCATCTATGTACTCTGGTTACTTTATGATGTTATATATGGTTTTTTAATATTTTGTGTGTTATGGATCACGTGTGAAAAAATGTATTTACATGATTATGTCAATGTTCTTTCATATGTGTGCAAGATGCCATTCTAAAATTTGATTAGCTAGAGTATCTGTAATTTGGTTTAATCTCCTAGGAACATGAAAATATGTAATATAATCAAAGTTTCGTTCTAAGAGACGTACCCTAAGGAATCATCGGTGTAAGGTTGGATCATGAACCCGGTATATTATGTTTAGCTGAGACGCAACTAGTTGAGCATCGAGATAGACCCAGAGATGAGAGACACCCAATGACAAGGCTTCACGAAGCAACTCAATAACTGCACTATACTCGACGACATTATTTGTGGTGTCACATAAGCATATACCTCCGAAAGATAACAATTGGCCCTGAGGTGTAAAGATTACCCAAGATGCGGAGGCAAGCCTCCGAGTGTGCCGAATAGCACTGTCTACATACCCAACGAACACCTCGGAATCACTTGACATCTGCCAAATTTCCGAAAGATAACATTAATGACACGTCCATAACACTTAAAAGAAACTAAAAAGTAATAGTACAAAGACTATACATATGTTACAAAAAGTTATCCACAGTGACCTATCTATGAGTAATACTTCTTGAGGTAAAGCCCATTTCTAGGCTCCGCCAAAGCATTCCCTTCAAAATCAACCAGACGATAAGCACCCTTTTTTAATACCTCTTTTATGATGAAAGGTTCGAACCACATGGGTTTGAATTTTCCTACCCCTAGGGGGTCCTTATCTTGGTCATAGACCAAGACAAGGTCGCCTTCAGAGAAAATTTGAGGATGAATGGACCTATCATACTAACACTTGACCTTATGTTTGTGAGCCTTGTTGGCCAGGGATGCATCACGACGCTGCTCAAGGTGTACTAACCGCTCTTCAAGTGGAGAAGTGTCTGGCAATAATTGTACTGCCAATTTTAGAGATGGGATCTGACATTCGATGGGCAAGACTGCCTCTAGCCCGTAAACGAGTTGAAAAGGTGAGAAACCAGTTGCAGTCTTAATAGATGTTCGGTAAGCCCATAATGTCGAGTATAACATCAAATTCCAATTTGACTTGGCTAAGTTGATAGTTCGTTGTAGAATAGTCTTAAGAGTTTTGTTTACAGCTTCCACCTGCCCATTGGCTTGGGGGTAGTAGGGTGATGAATGCCCTTGCCGTAACCCAAGATTTGATGTTAATTCGGTCATCATTTGGTTCTGAAAGTGACTACCTTGTTCAGTAACAATCTCTCTCGGGACGCCAAACCTTGCTATAATCTGGTTGAATACAAAGAGAGTTGCAGTGTCTCCATCATCTTTAAACATTGGCATAGCTTCAACCCACTTAGTGAAGTAGTCTATAGCTACGATGATATAGCAGTGCCCCCTTGCTGAAGGGGGGTTGCAAGTAGTGTAATCAATCCCCCACTTAGTGAAGGGACCAACTGTGATGACAGGAAACATGGGAGCTGGATGTGCCCTCATCTTCTGAGAGAAGATTTGGCATGGATGGCACTTCTTGAACGATTCCATACAATCTTTGATAAGTGTCGGCCAGAAGTAACCTACTCGTAGAATCTTTTGGGATGTTGCCAAACCAGACAAATGACTGCCACAAGCTCCGGTATGGAAATCGTTGAGCACAATGACTACCTCCTCATGTGTGAGACATCAACGTAAGATGTAGTCTACACCTCTCCGATACAATGTATCATCAAGTATGAGATAATTCTTAGCTTGATGGCGTATACACCGACGCTCATCATGAGAAGCATAAGTGGGGCACTTAAAATTCTAGAGATAGATATGTATATCTCCGTACCAGGGATCTGAAGATGTGATCAAAAACATATCTCCCCGGATAGGCGATTCTTCAGGCACAACGTCACCTGACTCAATCGAAAGTTCCAAAATAAGCTCTACGAAGACCAATGACTTTTTGGACTTTGCTAAAATGAAGTCTAAGTCAAACTCCTGGAGGATGACTATCCATCTACTGATTTTTCCGCCTATTACCCATCGTGTCAACATGTACTGGAATGGATTCACGACAGTAATGATGGTGGTCTTGTGAAAAAGAACATAATGACGGAACTGTTGAACAGCATGAACTGTCGCCAATGCAAGTTTTTTGATATGAGAATAATTGAGTTCCGGTCCTATGAGGCCTCGACTCAGGTAATAGATCACGTATTCTGAGAAAAAATCATCTTCTTGAACTAAAACCATGCCAATGGTTGACTCTGCGGCAACCAAATATAATAAGAAATTTTTGTTATAGTTAGGTGGTCGTAGCAGAGGGGTCATTTTGAGGGCATGTTTTAATGCGTCGAAAGAGCGTTGAGCGGCATCGTCCCAGTAAAAAGGAATGTGTTTCTTTAGTAAGTGCATAAAGCCCTTGGTGATTTCGGCATAGTTGGTGATGAAGCATCGTAAAAAGTTCACCTTGCCTTGTAGACTCTGAAGTTGAAGGATTGTGCATGGGGGGGGCAATTGGATTATTTCCTCCACCTTGAGAGAATCGACCATGATCCCTGTTGTTGATACGATGAAACCTAACAAACGTCCTGACGTTATGCAGAAGCTGCACTTGTTTGGATTCAAGCGAATCCAAAAGTAGCGAAAGGGTTCGAAGATTAGTCTAAGGTGTGTGG
>SNQJ01S0035093.1:21715-38304 GCA_010110895.2 Picea sitchensis | reverse complement strand
CAAACTTTTGGGCCTCTTCAAGTCAAGGACATAGATGGGTTGGGTGGTCTTCCACGCACAAGTTGCATGGATACCTCACCTTCCATTTTTTAGTATTGTCCCCGCTAGCATTATCGTTGGGTTTTTTGTCCCCCTTACCCTTCTTTCATTGTTTTTTCTTCCCTTCATGTTGTTGGGTGGCCTTTGGGTTAGTCGACTGCACTGTGTGTACTTCCGACATTTTGGTAGGGGGAGTAGCCAAAGAAGTAGTTTGGCTAGCCGCTGTGTGTTGTATAGATAACTATTGCAACTGCTTCGTCAATTGCTCAACGGGCTTTGTTTGTGTTGAACCAACAATACCATCGGCATGTGGTCCAACTCTCTGTCTAGTTTTATCCAATATTGAGCGTGGCGCATCTGGCAAGATGTTGTATAATAAACCAGATTGAGAATAGATGAGCTCAAACTATTGAGCCCTCATGATGGCATCTTCTTTAGATAAAACTTCGAATGTCGCAACGTCTTTGGATAACTGCGGGACCAAAGACTTAAGGAACCACTCAAGCAGGAATGTTGGTGGGACTGGTACTCTGATTAAACTCTTTCGACATCTCCATTCTTGGATGTGATCAGAGATATGGTCCGCTGTTGTCTGTTCGAAATTAGCGAGAAGCTCTGTGCCAACATCGTATCTCACAGGTAACTGGAAATGGTTCAGGAAATCCATCGCCAGTTCACCAAAAGAAGAGTATCTTGAGTGATAGAGCTCAATGTACCATTTCACGACACTCCCAATGAGAGTACGTTGAAACAATTGCAACTGTACGGAGTCATATTTCAATGAGTTAGATGAGCACCAAAGATGGAAGGTAGTCACATGATCTCCTGGATCTTCGTTAGGCTTGGATTTGAACTTTGGAATGTCTGAAGGCAACTTCGTTGGCATAGGAGGCCAACGTGGATCGTGACAAATAGGGTTGTTCAACAACCTTGTCAAATCTGGCAAGTGTAAAGTTGCCACGAATGGTAGTTTGGGTTGTTGCTGATAACCTGAGAAAAAGGGACCTAGAGTTTGACTGGCACCAAGTTGCCAGGAAAATTTTGGTTGCTAGCCCAGATTCTGGTAGAAACCATGGCCCTAGCCAACGTATGGATTTTTCATATGTGAAGACATCATTGGCTGATTTCCCAAATAGGACATAGATTTTTGGGCATGCATTGTATTCAAAGGACTTTTGGAATGATTACCCCATGCCGGTCCCATGGGGATAGGCGTAGTAGTTTGTCTAGGGTTCCATTGATTGTGGAAATAATTACCCCAGATCGACATTCCAGATGAGGGAATGGATCCTTGCCCTTAATTCCAAGGTCCTGCTAAGTTTGCCCCCTGTGTAGGAATAATACCCTGCACAGGAGTAGATTTTCCAAAAATGGGGTTGCCCCCAGTTGGGAAAGCGGATGACGAGAAGGTGTTGTTACCAAACGTTCCATTCCAAGAAAATGGTGTCAAACCTACCAGCATACTATGCGAAGGTGTTCCTTGACTCCCTGCTCCAAATAAACTATTGTGTGTAGGTTTCCCAGTGGATTGCTGATGCGAGCCACCAAGTGAAGGGGACGATGGAGGGATATGACCTCCTCCGTAAGGAAAAGCATTAAAAGGGACAAGAGTGCCCCCCATGTGACATTGCAGAGGAGCGCTAGAGCTCCCTGTCCCTAGAACCAAAGTCTGTAAAGTGGAGTAGTAAAGTACAGGACTTGTACTCGAACTAGGCATCCCATATGAGAACGGAGGGCTTGTCACACTTGGTGTGAAAGGGGTTGTGGCCACCACCAAAGACGGGATCAGACCACTGTGCGAAGTAGTTGTCGTTGATACCATGGTGGCTCGGACCGACGATGGTCTATTAGGAGATGAAAGTTTTCCTTTGGTAACAACCATGGTGGGAACTGAAGAATTCCCAAAAGGAGTAACAACATTTGTTTCTATTGTTGTGTGCAACACTGTCTGACGCTCGTGAAATTGAATTGGTACAATAAAAGGTGCCAAGAAATTAGTGGTTGGGGTTTCAACTGGGCCAAGAGCGATTGCTTCAAGGTCCAAAATGGTCGATTTCTCCGGGGGTTGTTCAGGCACAATGGTTTGTAACCCGGTCGCTTCAAAAGACCCTTGTTGGTCTAGCTTTCACCTTAATGGTGGTGGTGGGGGGCTCCAGTGTACAGTCGAAAGTCGGGTAGACCACAATGAGCAGGGTATCGAGAGAAAATGTTCTGGAAGACAACTGAGGACCTCTAATGGATTCAAGACCCATGAAGCCCAATGGAAAATTAAAATGATGAAATCCAAAAAAAAGCCCTCTTTATGTGTTCTCCACTACGATTGGTCCAACTTTGGAGGGGTTATCTCACCTACCTTTTCGCACACGACCTCGTGTTTATCCCCTGTGTTAGAGGGGGGTCCCAGATAACTTTCATGAAACTGGACTTAGACAATCCCTATCTTAGACTCCAATGTTTGATTTTAAATGGCCTTGAAGAGTTTCCTCTCCAACCTAATCCAAGGCCCTAGTCTTGAACTAGTCAGTGAACCCTACAAACATAAATGTCTAGTAGATTTTAAATTTAGTATTACTTTTATGGATTTGTCTTACGTCAAGGGGTATGAGGGTGAAACTGATGATGTGTAAAAGACGAAAGAAAAAAAAATGAATGAAAAAGATGGAAACAAAACTTTTACTAAATGCAAAATTTCAACAACTTTTCAAAAGAAATATTTTTAATTTTTCTAAGATTTTGGACAGCAAACTCAAAGGATTTTCACTCGACTACGAGCTACTTATGATCTAAGTGAACTACAAAAACTTATGAAATAAAATACTTTTCCCTGGCTAATGATGAAGAAACACACTCTTCAACCAAACAAGAAAATGAAAAGAGATTTTTTATTTATTTTAAATGCTAGTAAAGCACGAAAGGAAAAATAACGACAAGCAAAAACCAAGAAAAACAATTCTGGCCTAATCACAAATCGCAAAGAATCATATTAAAGAAAAATCACACACTATCAATTTAAAAAAAAAATGATTCTCACACTTGTCTAAAAACCGTGAAAATTCTTTTAATTTTCTGACAACTTTTTAAATGAGAAAAAACAAGCTAAGGGTAAGATTAATCTTAAGCTACTGACTTCTCAAACAAAGATTCAAACACCTGAGAGGAATAATTATTATCCAGGGAAAGGATGGATTCCTTACCCTCAACAAGTATCCTGTACAAGCATGCGACTGTCACTTTTACAGTATGCGTGCGAACGCGTGCTGGATAGAGACAAAGGGCATGTACACGCGGTTTGACCTTGTACATGCCGCGTGTATATCTAAACTCTAATAAAGAATGAAAACAGACAGACAAAACCAGGAAGAGACCATTGATATTGATAACCAGGATCCCTTGAAGGCTTGGACACTCTTTCTAACAGAAAAAAAAAATAACGCAAGGAAAAAAAATGATAAGGAAAAACAATCTGAGATAGGACTGCTAGCAAACAAGACTCAGACAGAATTATAGAAAAACCCCTGAGAATGTGTGATTCTGACAGGGAAGAGGATGACTTCCTTTGAAGTTCTCTGAACTCTACACGCTACTACTACTTCTACAACTAGTGTTCACATGTGGGATGTAAGAGGGTAGGGTGCGGGTACACACGTGTACACCTTGTGTAGGCCACGTGTACCTCTGTGGGTCCCGAGAAACACAGTCAAGCAAAATACAGGGAAAGCTGGTATGGAAAACCAGACTCCCTGCTAGCTCAGAGCTTACAAAAACTAAAAGAAAAAATAGGCAAGAAAAACTAGTTTGTAAAACTACCCAAAAACTAAATAAAATTCCAGGAACCCTAGAGAGTCTCTCCAGTATGGTCGCCAATTTTGTTGTTGGGAAAATCTCCCTATCGACTAGAAAATGGAGTTCAGACTTTGCATGCAGATATGACCAAATAGAAATTACTTTCTACCTTCATCCCTAGATTTAAATCCCCTTTTCTTAGTAAATGCATGGAAAGATCAACCTACCTCGTTCCCAACGTTTGATGTTGATCCTCCATTGTTCTTGATTACTTGTTTTCAATACTCCTTCCAAAGATAACCTGCATCCAAGACAAGAAACAACTATGCATGCATACTACTTATATACTAACGGGTTAGAAATCCAAACATATACTGATCGAACTGTAAACAATTCATGAATTGGGATGGGAAAAACATTTTCTTTATTACTTAGAATGAGTCAAATTACAAAATTTAAGACCGGCCACTGCTCCTTGAACCTGATCCTGGGATCCTCTTCTTCTGTCCTTCAACTACTTTGCTTTGAATCTCCTTTGGCACAAGGAAAGGCTAAAGGGTTGGGACAATGGGAATATGTAAATGGGCATAGTTTCTTTGATATATTTTTCCTCTTCCAAATGGGACCCCTACCCCTTCTTTTATAGGCTAGAAGGAGCTAGGTATTTGGACGAACCCTTAGCCATGCATGACCGAGAGTTTCAGTTAACTCACCCATAGATTTTTGTTCCATCGACAACTTTCCTTTTTTCATTCTTTTGTCGGTCCACGGGGGCTGTTTTGGGTCAGCCAGAGTGTACATGCATGCAGTAGTGGGTTAGGGTGTGTGGGCCTTTATAAAATAGTATTTTCAAAGATTTTTTCAGTAGTGATTTGGCAAAGAAGGGATATGAGTTGGCATGATGCTAGGTAAGCATGTGTGGTGCAATTTAGGGTTATAACAGAGGGACATTCAGGGATATGGAGTCGCAATTATGAAAGTGAATGAAAATAATGACTGGCCAGTAGAACTCTCTAGAGGATAAAGTCTAAATGACGCAATGAATCTGAGTTGTAAATTGTATTTAAGCAGGGTGTAAGAGGGAAGAGAAAACAAAAAACTACATCAAAGCATTTTTGAAATAAATTATGAATTAGCTAGGAAGAAACATACATAGTTTAAATTGCTTAATCCAAGAGCATCATAAGACAAATTCTGATCTTTTTAACTCTCCAATTTAAACAAAAGAAAGTGAAAATGGAATTTCAGAACACAAGGAACACATACTATGAGAGAATACAAAACTCATATCACCACCATTAGAATCTTTTCATAGAGAATTCAAAAATCTACTACATATATATATATATTCAATTCATCTCTAGGAAGTTACAAATTCCACCTGCTACAAGGGCATGCCCCTCTCCAGTATGTCCAAACATTCATTTATCTTTTTGATAGTATATATAGATAAATTGCCTCCGGGATTCAAAACGAATCATCTTCCCCAAAGTTCCAAAAATAGACATCCTTTACTAAGAAGGAGTAACATACAACAACTAAATCCTATTTTCTAGGGGACGTTATAATAAAAAATTGACATATTCGAGATTTTTTCCATAAATTCCACTTGTTTGTATTATTACAATTTTTTTTGAAACATACTTAAAATTTAGCCTGAAATTTATTTCAGATTAGCAATTTCTTCCTTTAAAGTGTCAAGCCAAGAGGGTTGGTTTTCTCCAACACTTTCAACTATTTCAGCTCCAACCTTTGTCTTTTTTCGCTTGCTCCTTTTCCTTTTGACAACTTGCGTGTGGTGCTCATCTACGTATATGTTGATGATTAAATCCTTCATGATGGGATTTAATATGACCTCTTTATATGCTCCTGGCTCCTCTGTAGGCTTCGTGTGAAATTTCGTTTCCAGTATTCGTGCAACAAACTTTTCTTTCTTCTTGATTGATAAATTTGTCATATTATTTGAATATCCCAGTTCATTGGAGGCCTCCTGGTCTATCTTGTCCATTTTCTATGATTTTCTAGAAAGCATGAGCTTATATCCCTTAGCTGTACATGAATTAGAAGGATGATTCAGTTTGTGATTACCCTCTTTAGGAGTGGAACTTTAATTGCCCAAAACAGAGTAATGTCATCCATGTTTTGAATGAAAATTGTCATTGAGTGACAATCATTGGTTACTGACGAAAGTAATTGCAAGGACAATGACCTATCATGATTGGATATCGATTTCAAATGATGAGCCTTCAAATCAATTTTCTGGCAACGTTCACCTAACATTACATGGATGAAATTACCCGACCAGGTGTCCTGAGGTGATTTAATCGACCGTCAATTTTCCCTTTCCACATGTGATCCTTGGATGTGAAATATCTAATAGTTTTTTGACACGTGACATCGGGGTGGGCTTTGGTGGTTTCAATCTTACCCGCTTTTCCCCCCGATATATATCTAGTAGCACCATGTGCCCTCGAAACAAAACTGCAGTATTCTTATCGACCCGCCTCCAAGATATTATCTGGTGTGCTACTTCTTTGCCTGATATGTCCTATGATCGTCGATCAATAGTGCACGCGATCCATGACCCGTCGGGTCTCATTGACTTCTCCTTTCTTCTATATTTATCCCCATCCACTAGATGTGGCCTCATCTGCTAGTCTATCGCTCCTCCATAACGACTTAGCCTCTTGCTAAGTCTTGAGGCCGAGACTCCATGTGATTTTTTTTTACAGTGATAACATAGGCTCCAACTGGGGATGCTATCCTCCCTATGAGGTAGAAAAGAATAGTAGACCCCGTGCCTTATCCATTGGACCTTCTCTCGCAACAAGTGTGTGTCATGCTCCGACCTGGAGACTGAATGCTGGATATATTGATAAAATATAACTGAATACTTTATTTGGAAATATAAACTTGAAAATTCTTGATCATCAAGATTATTCACACCTACCTACCCTAACGGTTGAAATGAGATTCCAATCAAAATAAATCATAATTCCAATACAACCATGCAATCATCTTATCTAATGCAAGGTTTCTTTGCACATACTTGTTCCAAAATCTGTTCACCAACAACTCATTTGAGAAGTTATATATAAATTTGAATTTTAGAATTTCAACAATATTAGGACTGTTTATTGTTTCTATCAAAACTGCAAATGGATCTTCCAATGCATGCATAAGGCCAAAACTATGTTTCACTTCTTCCACTGCATTCTAGTTTGCATGTGATTCACCCTGTCTATTTCCATCAAGAGGGTGATAGATCTATTGAGATGGATGGAAGTAAAAACCTCCCGAATTAGAAGACAACACTGGCTGAAAAGAAACCTCTGGTGTAAAAAAATCCATATATAATACATACGTTGATTTTCCATTATCTTCACCTTTGATCTTGCAATCTATCCTAAGCCTTAAATTCTTGTTTTTAGAATTTTCCATATAACATGCCACAGGGTCATGAAAAATCATTTCTTCTTGATAAAAAAAAACATAAAGACAAGCCTCTTTCATAAGTGTTTATTGTCTTTGCTCTATTTTTTCTGTTCTGAGAACATTTTCAAATGAAATGGAAACAATAGGTTTGTATACTCTTCCATGCATATCAANAATCATTTCTTCTTGATAAAAAAAAACATAAAGACAAGCCTCTTTCATAAGTGTTTATTGTCTTTGCTCTATTTTTTCTGTTCTGAGAACATTTTCAAATGAAATGGAAACAATAGGTTTGTATACTCTTCCATGCATATCAAGAAAAACATTCATACATTCTTGAACATCTTCAAATATGACAACCATATTATGTGCATCAAGGTTATTCTTTTGTTCGTCAAACAATCTTGGTTTGGTTTTATTAATCTTCTAGAAATTTTCTTGAGGACAATCATTTTTCCTTTCAAAATAAAATATGGAAGTAAGTTCATGTTTATAATCTCTTTGCAAATGTGAAAAGATGACAGCATGAACTATTTCACAGTCTAGATGGATGCATTTTCAAAAACATGATTTTCAAAGGAATCAAATAGAACAACTACCTCTTTATTATCTTTCATCTTTGATTGAAAAGTGGCATACACTGTTTTGTTGCTTCCCTGAAAATCTATGTCATTTGTTTTTTCACTGCTTGCATTTTCCATATATGCAGTTTCATAATCCTCACCTCTATCTAGGCCACCTATAAATTGAACAATCACATCATTCTCAGGGGACGAAAGACAACTTTGAAACACTTTGTCTTGTTGGAAATCTTGTTGTAAATCTTTATTAAGTTCAGGAGAAGGAAAATGAATTTTAATAAGAATTTATTGATCAACTTCATCCTCATTTTCAAGGTGGTATTTGAGCACAGGCTGCAAATATGAACTAAAATAACCTCCCATGTAGTCAGCCACATGATCATTTAAAGCATGTGAATTTTGTTGATATTCCTCACCAACAACAATTTTCCCATGTAAAGTAGTGCTATTGCAGTCAAACTTTCCTGCTTCCTCTGTTACCTCATGATTTTCTTTCAACAATTCAAAAGAAGAAAAACACAATGGAAGATGATTTTCATTTGTGATTCCATTGTACCATGAATATTCAACATCATGTTTGGAGGATTTCTGATTTGAAACATTATAAACATGTTTCTTCAGCGTTTTGAAAGAAGAAAAACATAGTGGAAAGGTTCCTTCACCTGATTCAAAATATTCTTCATTTTATTTACTTCTGTCATGTGCACATCTTTCCATTTCTCTAGGTTTTTGAACACACTCCTTTTTAGATTCCTCTTCGACCAATGACTGCACTTTCTTGTCAAATTGTCTTGGTGAATCAGTGTGATTAGGCATCAACACACTTTATTTTTTTTCAATGATGATCTTAGCATTTTCTTACAACAATTCAAATGAATAAAAGCATAAAGGCAAAGCACTTCCTTCATCTATTTCAATACCCTCCTCTCTGTAACTGTGATATGTAAGATAATTTATCTCATTATATCGATGAAAAAGAACATTTCCTGATAGAGGAAATGCAGTTGATTTTTTTGGGAGATCATTATCATAATCATCATCATATTGATGGTATATAGGCAAATCAGTAACATCTGCAATATTGTCTAACAAGAAAAATCTTGGGACATCAACTTGTTCCTCAATAAACTGATTTGCAAAATCATCTTCTTGACTATGTTCAAAAGAATATATGAAACAATCAACTCCATGCTTGTCATGGGGTGGATCAGAAACTACATAAGTACCTTCTCTTTCAATAAGTGGGATATAATCCTTTGCAAAATCATTTGCATTCAAAACTTCAAAAGGACTTATGATATCATCAATTTTATGTTCAAGGTTCCAGTCAAATGTTCTTTGTTCATATTCATCCTCATGTCCTGGGACACCCAACCCTTCATTTCGAATCTGTTCACATGCAAGGATATTGTGTTGGATCTCCTGAGCATCGTTGAACATTTGTTGTAAGGTCACAGGTCTTCTTTCCATCAGGAGGAAAGACAAATATGGGTGAAGAGTAGTGGCATATTGGAGCATGGAATCAGATTCTATGGGTTGAATTTCTTTGGGAAGATCATAATAATTACTGGAAAACCTTCTACTAAATGTGGAAATGGTCTCATTGTTTTTCCCTTTCAAGGCATAGAATTCTGTAAGCTGCAGGTCTAGAGATTTTTTCTTATCCTAGAACTTTGAAAAAACACTCTTCAATTCTTCCCATGAGCTAATTGTCCCTAGTTGCAAATGTTTAAACCATTCTTTGTTATCTCCTTTCAAGGATTGAGAGAAATCCCTCATACAAACATCATCATGGTCAATCTCAAACAAATCTATAAAATTCTCAAACACTTGGATGTGTTTTTCAGATGTGATGGCACCCAACTTTCTATCAAACATAGGTAGGTATTCATAGTCCTTTGGATGAAAATCATGAAGGATGTGGGGTAATTTTAAAGGTCTGTATCTTTGTTGGGTCTTAGAGGGTGTTGGATCAAGTATGAGAGGTGACATATTAGTCTTGATTTCATGAGGCTTATCAACTTGGTTGTGGCTATCATATGGCTCAGATGGGATATTTTGATCAAAATCAGTGATGAACTGAGGGGATATATGTATAATTTTAAGAGTAGGATATACAACTTCAAGGTTATTATGATCATCATTTGCATGTAGCAGGTGAAGAAAAATTTTCTTAGCATGTTCAGGAAAGGGCCAAAGGTAATTTACAACAAACAATATAATGTCTTGGAAAAAAGTCTATTTTAAGAATTTGTTTTCTTCCATGATGCCTTTTAATACCTTTGTCATGAATCTCATCTTTGGACAGTGGAGTCGCCAATGATGTTTTGTAAGCTGGATTCTTCATTGAGAGTGGAGTCACCAGTAAATATTTAAATTTCTGGATTCTTCTACCAGTGGAATCACCTTCAAACTAATTTTTTGATGTGTGGAGTCACCAGAGAAGGAATACAACCAATATGTGCCTAAGTGTATTCCGCTCTCAGACCTTATAATTCAACCATGTCGTTCATTCCTAGGGAATTGTTTTCAATTTCCTCCCCAACAAGGACGCCAGAATGTTATCACTCTGTAAATTTTGTCCGGCTGATAGAAAAACGATAGAGGTAACTATTTCAACCTGCTTTAGAGCTAGGCACTAGCCTACTCAAATCAGAGAAGGCTCTTTCGTGTCACTTGATATTTCTTTGGAACTCGACGACTAGATTTAGTTTGTTTTGGGGGGTTTTATAAATTTGTTGGCTAGGAAGGGGAGGGACATTCAGGGCTATGGAGTTGAGATTCTGAAAGTGAATGAAAATAATGATTATCCAGTAGAACTCTCCGGAGGATAAAGGCTAAATGAGGCAATGAATCTGACTTGTAAATTGTTTTTAAGAAGGGTGTAAGAGGGAAGAGAAAAAAAACAATTACATCAGAGCATTTCTAAAATGAATTTTGAATTAGCTAGGAAGAAACATAAATAGTTTAAATTTCTTAAGCCGAGAGCATCATAAGACGAATTCTGAGCTTTTTAATTCTCCAATTTAAATAGAATAAAGTGCAAATGGAATTTAGGAACACAAGGAACACATACTATGAGAGAAGACAAAACTCATATCACCACCATTAGAATCTTTTCATAGAGAAATAAAAAAGATACTACATATATATATTCAATTCATATCTAGAAAGTTACAAATTCCACCTGCTATGAGGGCAGGCCCCTCTCCGGTAAGTCCAACCATTCATTTATATTTTTGATAGTATATATAGATAAATTACATCTTTGATTCAAAATGAATCATCTTCCCCAAAGTTCCAGAAATAGACATCCATTACCAAGAAGGAGTAATGTACAACAAATAAATCCTATTTTCTAGGGGACGTTATAATAAAAAACTGACATATTCAAGATTTTTTCCATAAATGCCACTTTTCTATATTATTACAAAATTTTCTTAAACATACTTAATTTAGCTTGAAATCTATTTTAGATTAGCAATTTCTTCCTTTAAAGTGTCAAGCCAAGCAGGCTGGTTTTCTCCAACACTTTCAACTATTTAAGCTCCAACCTTTGTCTTATTTCGCTTGCTCCTTTTCCTCTTGACAACTTGTGTGTGGTGCTCATATGAGTATCCGTTGATGATTAAATCCTTCATGATGGGATTTAATCTGACCTCTTTATCTTCTCTTGGCTCCTTTGCAGGTTTCGTGTGAAATTCCGTTGCCAGTATTCATGTGACAGGATTTTCTTTCTTCTTCATTGATAAATTTGTCATGTTATTTGAATATACTGGTTCACTGGAGGCCGCCTGGTTTGTCTTTTCCATTTTATCTAGTTTTCTAGAAAGCATGAGATTATATCCCTTAGTTGTATAGGAATTAGAAGGATGATCCTATTTTTGATTACCCTGTTCAGGAGTGAAACATTAATTTCCCAAAACAGAGTAATGCCATCCATGTTTTGAATGACAGTTGTCATTGAGTGAAATTCATTGGTTATTGACAAAAGTAGTTGCAAGGACAATGAACTATCATGCTCGGCTACAATTTGAAATGATGAGCCTTCAAATCAGATTTTTGGTGGTGTTCACCAGCATTGCACAGACTAAAGTACTCGACCAGGTGTCTTGAGGTGATTTGATCGGCCATTAACTTTCCATTTCCACATGCGATCCCTGGATGTGACATATCTAATAGTTTCCTGACACGTGACATCAGGGTGGGCTTGGGTGGTTTCAATATTACCTGCTTTCCCCCCCTATATATATCTGGTATCACTACATGCCCTCAAAATGAAACCACGATATTCTTACTGGCCCACCTCTAAGAGATTATCTGGTGCACTACTTCTCCACCCGATATGTCCTACAACGGTCGATCGACAACGCCCATGATCCACGACCTGTCGGGTCTCATTGACTTCACGTTTCCTCTATATTTATCCCCATCTGCTAGATGTGGCCTCATCCGCTAGTCTATCACTCCTCCATACCTACTTATCCTCCTTCTCCGTCCTAAGGCTGAGACTCCATATGATTTTTTTTTTACAGTGATAATAGTCTGCACTTCCTTTTTTGAACCCTTCCTGCTATATATATTTATCCAATCTAGAGTACCATGCTCTAGGATCATGTTTTATACCATTCAAGGCCTTCTTCAACCTACACACATAACATTCATTATCTGATAACTAAAATCCTTTTGGTTGTTCAATGTATACTTCGTCTTCAAGTTCCTCATTCAGAAAGGATGATTTCACATCCATCTGATACACTTTAATATTCTTGGAGCATGCATAAGCTAAGATCAATCGGATTGCTTCCTTTCTGGAAAATGGGGAAAATGTCTCTTCAAAGTCGATCCCTTCAACCTGTGCATATCCTTTGCATAACAATCTAGCTTTGTTCCTTGTAACCTGTCCATCTTCATTCAATTTATTTCTGAAAACCCATTTTGTGCCAATCACATTCTTGTACCTTGGTATTGGAACCAATTCACAAGTTTCATTCTTCTCTATTTGATCCAATTCTTCATTCGTGGAATTTTCCAAAAAATCATCCTTGTTGCCCTCTTCAAAACTGTTTGTTTCAATTGTAGATAAGAGTGCTTGGTGCAGTTTTTCTGGTGAATGAATTCTTCTTCTATTATCAACTCCTACATCCTTGTTTCTGATAATCTGAACTGAAGGATGATTATTTTGTACTTTCTTTCTAGGTGTCTTTGGAGGCACTTGCTGAACTTTCTCTTCTAATTTTGTTTGATCTTCTTCATCTTCCCCTTCTACTTTTTATTCATCATTTTCTTCTTCTTCGTAAACCTGTTCCACTGATTCCTTTTTTTTTTCCTTTAATTTTTGTCCACATGTTTCATCAGTTGTTACATTGATGCTTTCTACAACTTTGTTCATCCTTAGATTGTAACATTTACATACTTTCCTTGTACTTGAGTAACCGATAAGTATGCATTTTTCCACACGAGAGTCAAACTTTCACATTCTTCCATATTCTCTTTTGATGTAGCATTTGCTTCCAAACACTCTAAAGTGCTTCACATTTGTTGGTATTACTTTCCATAATGCGTAGGGAGTTTTGTCACTGTTGTTTCTGAGCATTACTTTGTTTTGAATGTGAACTGTTGTATGTACTGGATGTGTCCAAAATACATCTGTCAATTTAGAATCCATTAACATTGTTCAAGCAATTTCACGTACTGTCCTGTTATTTCTTTCAACAACTCCATTCTGTTGAGGTTTCCTAGAAACGAAGAATTTCCTTTTTATTCCATGCTTGCTGTAGAAATCCATAAATTCCTTTGAAGTAAACTCTCCCCCATTATCAGATCTCAAACATTTGATTTTTGAATCCTTTTCATTTTCAACCATTTCCTTGTAAACCTTGAAGTTTTCAAATGCTTCTAACTTATTCCTGAGAAAGAAAACTGCAGTCATTCTTGTATAATCATCAACTAATAACATGAAATATTTCTCACCTTTTAAACCCTTTTTTCTAGTTGGCCCAACTATTTTAGCATGCACAATTTCCAGTTGTCTTGTCGTTGAGTATTCCTTTGATTTGAACCTAGTCTTTGTTGGCTTTCCTCATTGACAATGCTTACATAATGTGTTGGTTGGTTTCGTGATTTGGGGAATTTATCTGAATGCTTACTTTTTGTTGACTTTGATGAGGTTATCTAAGTTTATGTAACCCATTCTTTTGTGCCATAACCAACATTCATCTTCCTTTCCTAGACAACACTTTTCATTTCCAATTTCACTTAATATGTATATGTTGCTTGAAGTTCTTGCAACTGTTGCAATCAATTTTCTTGAACCTGTTTTTCTTGTCTCTCATTTATGTGAATCGAATGCAATTTTATGACCTTGGTCACACATTTGAATTACACTTAGAATATTATGTTTCATATCTTCCACTAGTAGAACATTTCCTGCCTTGGTATTCTTGTTTCCAATTCCAACTCTGCCTTTTCCAATGATTTTGGCTGAGTCATCATTTCCAAAAGAGACTGATCCATCTCTTTCCTTTCTTAATGTAAGAAACTTGTCTTCATCACATGTCATGTGTTTTGAACAACCACTATCAACATACCGACCAAGCTTCTTATGCTTAGCTTATAGAGCGATTGTGCACTCTTCATTGCTATACTGATTGTGATTTCTTATCCATGTTCTCTTCTGAGGTTCATGTCTATGACTGTTGTTATTCTGTTGTGATTCTCTAGGAGGGACTGTCATTCTACAATATTTGGCCATGTGTATAAAGTTGTTGCACTTGTATCATTCCAATTCAGTGCTCGATGATTCAAACATGTTGTAGCTTCTTCTCTGTGTTTGACTAGGCCTTCTTGGATAACCATTTTGTGTATGAATTTCAAAGTTTTTTATGTTTATGCTATTAGCTCTACAATTTATAAATTTATGTCTGAAATTATTGCATGCATAACATAAACCAAAAAATATAGTTTGATACCTGGGAGTTGAGGATATTCTGAAAGGAGTTACTCTTATCAATCCTTCTTCTTCCTGAGGCTTGTTTGTTTTTTACTGTCATTGATTATGAAATATGAATCTTCTTGGTGGAGGAGTGTCCCTGTGATCTTCCTTGTAGAACTTCCTATCCCCTATGACTGTTTCTGCATATATTTTTGGATATGTTTCTTGATCTGTCATTTTGGAGCTTGATCCCTTTTCTGTCTAATTGTATCCAAGTCTGGACTTGTGATGATTAGGCCTTTGACTGCTGATAATTCCATCAAAAACTTTTGAGTTGTTCTACATATTTTTATTTTGAAGATCTTTTCTCAATGTGACTATCTCTACTTCCAAATTTCCAATGATCCTGTCTCTTTCTTCTATCTGTTCTTTGAGTGCTTCTTCAATTATTTTATATTCTTCTATTTGAACCTTCAATTCCGTGATCATCTGCTCTAGTTCTTGAGTGTCTTGTTTCTTGTCTAGTTCTTCTTGGAGATTATTGTTTTTCTTCTTTTCTCTTTTTATAACATCTATAGCACTAAACAATTCTTCTCGGTAGTCAACTTTTTCCTCTTCATATTCTTCTTTGGTGTATTCTTTATCAAAATCTTCTATTGCCATGAATAGAACTCTTTCTATCTCACTTTCCCTGACTTCATCTTCATCTGATGAGGAGATGTCTTCTTTGGTGCAAAAACGTTTCTTGAAGACTTACTTTTTGGTTATTTTTCCTTTATATGTTTTTTTTCTATTTGAATCATCTTCATCATTTATTTATTTTTTCTTATGAGGACATTTGTTAGCAAAATGACCAATACCATCACAATTAAAAGAAATCAATGGAAGCTTACCTTTATATCTGTTGTCGATTCCCTTTTTCAATCTTCTAACAAAGTTGGCCACTTCTTCATCGTCGTTCAAGATGTCATTGCTGCTGCTATAATATTTTTCTTTTTGCTTTCCCTTTTTCTTTGACCTTTTGGATGCTTTGAATGTTGCTTCTTTTATACCTAGATTTTCCTATTTAGTTCTCATTTCATAGGCTGTGAAGATTCCATTTAGTTCATCCATGCTTATTAATTCTAGATCTTCTCTTTCTTCTAGTGCTGATATCTTAGGATCAAATCTCATAGGAAGAGATCTTAGTATTTTTGAACAATTACAGATTCTTCAATTTATTCTCCCAATCCTATGATTTCATTCACTATTTCATCAACTCGTAAGAAGTAAGCTGCAATATTCTCATCTTCCTTCATATTTAGTTGTTCAAATTAACCTCTGTAAGTTTGAAGCTTCACTACTTTGAATTTTGAATCTCCTTCATAAATATTTTGAAGATTGTCCCAAATCTCTTTAGTAGATTTACAATGTATAAATTTGGTATATACCGAATCACAAAGACCATTTAGAAGTGCATTTGTGGCTTTGTAATTATTTAGAATGAGTTTCTTTCCATTGTCATTTGTTGGTGAAACAACTGGTTCTTTGTATCCATCTACAACTGATTGCCAAACTTTAAATCCCTGTGCCTGTACATATTTTTTCATCCTTGTGCTCTAGAATGCATACTTTTGTCCATCAAACTGTGGTATTCCACTTTTATACATATTGTTTCTCTCCATGATCTACCTTTCAATGGTTAAATTTATTTCTAAAGGAACTGTCTCTAATACCAATTGTTGGATTATTGAGAGGGGGGGGTGAATCAGTAATACATATTTTTAATCCTTTTAACCATAGTATGCAAGTGTTATTTATCTTTATGATCAATATAA
>SNQJ01S0035093.1:6189-18405 GCA_010110895.2 Picea sitchensis | reverse complement strand
TCCAAGAAAGGTATCACACCAAGCTCAAGAATTCTCGACTTATCAAGCAAGGCTACTCATTTATCACTCCATTATCTTTCCCTAGCCTCCATGCATCACACCAGAATAAGGATTCAATCCAAAGCACTAGCTCTCTTATTCATTTCTTCTCTAGGGTTGGAACCATTAGTGGTACCTCCTCTTGCTTCATAATAAGAGCCATGACATATACAATAAAATACAAATTTTGAGTAACTCAAGCCAACAAGTAAATATTTTATTCATGTTATCATATCCTCTATTAATTTATTCTCCACTAGGTTTTTCTTGCATGGCATAAACTTTATCATCCTCTTGCATCTCATAAGAGAAAACTCTCCAAGAACACCCAAGCGCTATCATCCGAGTATACAATCATCTTTGGGGTTTGTATCCTACAAACTCTGGGTCTTGTACATCCTGCATAACTCAAGTACAAATACCTTTGGACAATCTATTATATTAGGTTCACAAGTATAAAAAACATTTCCATACAAGGCTTGCTCCTCCCTTTATATAATATATGAGGGAGGCCAAAAATAGATAAGGTAAACTAGGTCAACATAAGTAACACTAGAGAAAAGTCAAAAAGACAACATGGAGTGCTTTACAATTCAAGGATGAAAAGTGTCACACTAGGGATTTTCCCAACCCCAAGGTGGTGTGCCTTGCAAGCATGATTCCCCTTGGGTCTAATGACCCTCCTCCAATATGGTTTCACTATCTGAAAAATTGTTGGCCCAATGCTAATTCTTACATGGTGCTTCATTCTCCAAGTTTCTTAATCTAAGGTTCTCCTCTTCTTACTATGTGGTGGATTTAATATTGTTCCCATTGCTCCTTAACATGTGTGCTAAGGTAGTTACTTTCTCCAATGCTTTCCTCAACATATTATGTTTTTGGGTACACAACCAACCTCCATGAATTATGCTCATCAACCGAAGCATTTCTAAGTCAAGTATCCAACTTCCAAGGTGTAGGTCACATGGTCCCATGCTTTTAGGCCAAATTTTCACCCTCAAATTCCTTAGTGGCTTATCCTCATAGGTTTGTACCTCACCTAATCAAGTAACATATTCCCCATTTTATGCACCCAATGGGTTAGTCATCATGCCACAGAGGATAACAAACTCCTAGGTAAGTGTAATATACTATCACTCTATCTAAGGTTAAACAACCACTCGGAGTGAGCCATCCATATATCCATCAAACATCACTAAGGAACCAGGAGACCTAACACTCTCCTAGCTAGTTGAAAACACTTGTGAAGTAACCCAAAAATATATCTCTCTCTTTAGAAGAAAAATGTTTTCTGTAACACCTATAAACTCCCTCTTAATATACAATTTATAAATCTCACTCCTCCACAAAGTTGGAAGCATACTCCTCCATAGGACATCAACACCATTCCTACTCTACAATCATATGTGAGACTCACTCCCACAAGTACAGGTTTTCACACCTCATCATCCAAGCAATCGCCACTCACAAAGGTGTGTCTCTCTCCAATAAATCAACCAATAAATATGCAATTCAACATTTGGATGGTGAACATGAAAAGAGAACAAAATAAAAGAAACTTGGTTTACACCATCAAAAGAAGCTACTCCCTCGATTATTGGTTTCCATAGAATTTGAAATCACTTCAGAACAAGGAAGACATCAACAATAGTTGTTGATGATATTTTTAATGCTCATGATGTTTATTGGAGGTTTTATATTGTGATTAAAAAGTACTATTTTTTCTCATATTGATTCACCCCCCCTCAGTATTCCAACAATTGGTATTAGAGTAGGTCCTTCAGAAATCATTCTAACCACTGGAAGGAGATCATGGAATACACTAAGATTGGAGCACCAATGTTTGACGGTTAGAACTATACCTTATGGAATAAAAGGATGAAAACCATTTTACAGGCACATGGATTTCATGTTTGGAAATTAGTAGTATATGGGTATACAACATCAACCACTCCCCCAACCAACATAGATGGAAAGAAACTCAACGAAAAACAACTCAAAGGCTAAAGGTACTATTCTAAGTAGTTTAGTTGATTCAATATTTGTCAAAGTTATCCATTGTGAAAGTGAAAAGGATATTTGGGATAAACTCCAAAATATTTATGAAGGAGATGCCAAGGTTAAGAGATAAGCTTCAAATTTTCAGAGCTAAGTTTGAAGAATTGAAGATGAAGAAATTGAAGCCTACCTTCTACAAGTTGATGAAATAGTTAACACTATTAAGGGATTGGGAGTAGAAGTTGATGAATCAGTGGTTGTTCAAAAGGTATTGAGGTGTCTTCCTATGAGATTTGATCCTAAAATACCATCCCTAGAAGAAAGAGAAGATCTCGGTACTTTGAGTAAGGATGAGCTTAATGGAATATTTGCAGCCTATGAAATGAGAACATAACAGGAGAACCCATTCACGAAGGAAGTAGCTTTCAAGGAATCCAAGAAGACAAATAAGAAGAACAAGAAAAATTCAAAACCAGGTTGCAGTTGTAGTGATGATTCAGACGAAGATGAAGATATGACTAACTTTGTAAGGAAATTAAAGAAAGGAACTTGCAAGTATAAATGTATGCTTCCATTCAAATGTTTTAATTGTGGCGGTATTGGTTTTTTTTATTCTAAATGTCCTCATAAGAATAAATATAGTGATGAAGAAGAAGATTAAAAAAAATAAAAATATATCAAATGGGAAACAAGAGAAGAAACAAAAGGAAATTCTTCAAGAAACGTTTCTACTCAAAGGACGACAGTTCCTCAGTAGATGAGGAGGATAATGATAGTGATAGTTATTCATAAAAAGTACTCTTCATGGAAGTAGAATATGATTCTGAAGATGAAGGTGAATTCTATCTCAGAGAAGAGCTAATCAGTGCATTAGAAGAACTTGAGAAGGAAAGAAAGAAAAACAAAGTCACTCAAGGCATAATTAAAAATGAAAAAGGGATCTCAAAATTCTAACTCTGAAGAAATCGAGCATATGTTCATGATTCTAAAATTCAAATAGAAGAAGATAGAATAATTGAGGAAATACTTAGAAGTCAGTTAGAAGAAAAGAATAAAATGATAGGAAGCTTGGAAGTAGAAATAGTCTCTTTAAGGAAAGAGTTTTAGAAGAAAGATATGCAATGTAAGAGCACCATAATATTGTATGAAATAATCAACAATAAAATATCATCCGATGATAGATCCATACTAGGAAACAATCAATTACAAAATGATAAAGGATCGAGCTCCAAGACAATAGAACATGAAGCATGAAAAAACAACTATGCAGAGTCTGTCAAAGATTCTGTTAAGAAGGAAGAATGGTTGTCCCCAAAGAAGAACATTACAGAAATAAAGAAGACTCAAGAAAAAAAATTCAGAAGGAGTGCATCACAAAGAATATCATATACTCCTAGGTATTAAAGTTTCTTTTATGGTCATTGTTTTAATTGTGATAACTTTGGACAGAAAGATGTAAATTGTATAACCTATGCAAAGAATTGAAGAAACTATGTAGGGTAATTGAATAATAGTTATCCCATAAAATATTATGAAGCATACAACATAAATCAAAACAGTTTTGGTTCATTGAGCAATGAAGTAGAATGCGACAAATGAAAAAAATTTGGACACATAGTGAATAATTGTACATTGATTATTCCACCCAGGGAATCAAAGAAAAACATTAACAGTAATATATTGCAACCACAAGAGATATGAAAATGAAATAAAAAATTAGTGCTCGCTTGCTCTACAAGCTCAACACAGGAAAAGTGATTGGTATGTTGACACTGGTTATTCAAATCATATGAAAGGTGACAAGAACAAGTTTCTGACTCTAAAGAAAGAAAGAGATGGATCAATTTTATTTTGCAATAATCATTCAACTAAAATTATAAGTAGAGGCACAAATAAGCTTGGAAGCAAATATGCCATGGAAGAAAATGTTGTACTGGTTGAAGATATGAAACACAATCTATTGAGTGTAAGTCAAATGTGCGATCAAGGGCACACACTTCAATTTGAATCAAAGAAATGCAAAATTATAAAAGAAAGATTAGGCAAGTTAGTGGAAACAATGATAAGGAATCCAAACAACATATATGTTTTGAATGAAATTTGAAAGAAAGTTGTTGTTTAGGGAAGAAAAATGAAAGTTGGCTCTGGCACAAAAGAATGGGTCACATGAACTTTGAAAATCATGTCAAAATCAACAGAAAGGGAGCAATGAAAGAATTGCCTAAATTTTAAATCAATCGAATACTCGAATAATCTATGTAAGCATTGTCCACAGGGAAAACAGACCAGAACCAAGTTCAAATCAAATAAGTACTCAATGAAAAAACCATTGGATATTGAACATATCGATATATGTGGACCAACAAGAAGATAGGTATTAAATGGTGAACAATACTTCATGCTACTGATTGATGACTACACAATAATGACTGTAGTTTGATTTCTCAAGAAGAAGTTAGAGGCATTTGAACACTTCAAGATATACAAAGAGATGGTTGAAATAGAGACAGACTTGAAAATCAAATGTTTGAGATCAGACAATGGTGGAGAGTTTACATCGAAAGAATTCATGTTTTTTTGTGGCAAACATGGAATAAAAATGAAATTCTCAGCAGCAAGGACACCTCAACAAAATGGAGTCATTGAAAGAAAGGATAGGAAAATACATGAAGTGTCCAGAACCATGTTGAAAGATTCCAAATTGGGTGACATATTTTGGGCACATGAAGTACATACATCAATTTATATCTTGAACAAAGGAAATATCAGAATTAATAGTGATAAGACTCTCTACGAGCTATGGAAAGGAAGACCAAAAAATGTGAAGAATTTTAGAGTATTTGGAAGCAAGTGCTATATCAAAAGGGAATATGAAGGGATTGGAAAATTCGAATCTCGAGTTGACAAAGGAATATTTGTCGGGTACTCAAGAAATAACAAGGCATACAAGTGTTTCAATATTAGTTTCAACATAATAGTGGAAAGGATCAATGTACAGATTGACAAGACACGTGTATGAAATCCAAAAGAAGAAAGAAAGACTCAACAAAGTAGGAAGGAGAAGATCATTTGAAAGAAGAAGTAGAAGAAGTAGGATTGGAAGAAGAAGAATAGAAGAAAAAAGAAGAGAAAAAGGAAGATGACCAACAAAATATTCAGATATCTCCCAAAACTCCTAGCTGACAAGTGCAGGAAAATCATCCACCAGAACATATCATTGGGAATAAATATACAGGAGTTTAAACCTAATGAAAATTACGCTTACCCGAACAAAGACATCTAACACTATTGTCCACAATTGAAACCAACAATTTTGAAGAAGCCAACACTGATAAACATTGGATCAAAGCTATGGAAGAATAATTGGATCAGATAAAGAAGAATGAAACATGTAAATTTGTTCCAAGGCCTAAGGATAAGAACATGATTGGCACAAAATTGGCATTCATAAAAAATATGAATGAGGATGGACATGTAACCAAGAATAGATCAAGGTTAGTATGCAAGGGATATGCTCAGGTTGAAGGAATAAATTTTGAATATTTTTTTCCCCAGTTTCTAGAATGGAAACAATCATATTGATCTTGTCTTATGAATGTTCTAAGAGAATCAAAGTATATAATATGGATGTAAAATAAACCTTCCTAAACAAAGAACTAGAAGAAGAAGTCTACATTGAACAACCAGAAGGGTTTTTACTGTCAAAAAAGGAAAATTATGTTTGCATATTGAAGAAGACACTGTATGAACTCAAACAATCTCCCAGATCATGGTATTCAAGATTGGAAAGGTATCTACAACAACAAGGTCTTAGGAAAGGAAATGGGGACAACAATCTCTACATAAAGGTAAATCAAGGTAGTATATTGATAATTGAAATTTATGTTGATGACATTAATTCTGGAAGTGATGATGACAGGCTGAGTCAAAAATTTTCTACAAACATGCATGATGAATTCAAAATGTCATTACTTGGTGAGTTTTCTTTCTTTTTGAGACTCTGCATATGTTAGCAAGATAAATGTATTTTCATCTCCTAGACCAAGTATATAAAATAAATTATAAATAAGTTTGGAATGGTATATTGCAAGCCCATAAGTACTCCCATTTAGACTAGTTGCAAATTAAGCAAAGATGATGAATCCAAGGATGCAGATAAGAGAATCTACAGATCGATGATTGAAGTTTAATCTATGTGACAACATTGATACTAGATGGGATGCAAGAAATTGGACAAGTTTAAATATTTCAAGAAACACCGAAGGAAACACATGTTATGGAAGTAAATAGAATATTCAGATATCTCAAAGAAACACTGAAGGAAACACATGTTATGGAAGTAAATAGAATATTCAGATATCTCAAAGAAACATAAGACTGTGGATTATGGTATCCAAAGGGAATTATCTTAGTTGCATACACATATGCATATTGGGTAGGAAGTGTTGGTGATAGAATAAGTAAAAGTGGAACAACCTTCTACTTGGGTGATTGTATATTATCCTGGTTGAACAAGAAACAATATTCATTATCATTGTCCATAGTAGAAGAAAAGTATATTGCAACAAAAAAAAATTGTACACAGGTTCTTTGGATGAAACAAACTTTACAGGACATACATGTGGAATATGATGAGCCTATTCCAATATTCCATGATAATACTAGTGATATAAGTATATCTAAGAATCCAGTGATGCATTCCAAGACGAAACACATTTTGATCAAGTTTCACTTTCTAACGGAACATGTTACATAGAAGAACATCAAGGAAGAGTATGTTGGGACAAAAGAATAGATTCCAGATATCTCCACTAAACCTCTTCCAAGGGAGACTTTTGAGTATCTTCGAAAGAAACTAGGAGTAGTTTCAGCCCCACAAGGATCTACATAGAAATTGGAACAATAAGACAAGGGGAGAGAAACAATAATCATGAAAGACTTGAATACTTTTTGAGTTATTTTTATCAGGTATTTACATGAGGAGGCACCATGAAGAGAAACATCAACAAAGATAAGAGGCTTATAGATAGGGGGGGAAGCGGCCCCAAGGAGAAGTTATCCTTTGTGATTGATGTCAAAGGGGGAGAGAAAAAAAGAGGCACTAAAACGAAGAAGAGAGGCATGAAGACAGGGGCAACCAACATGAACATGAGAAGTGTTGTTTCTAAGTGTTTCCATCATTTCCAAAGGGGTTGATTGTTGAAATATTAATTGTTGATTAACTGTTGAAAGATTGGTTATCATTGAATTGTTGAAATATTGGTTTTCATTGATGTCAACCCTTGAAAAGGAAGTTAACAAGTTGCATGTAAATGTAAAGGAGTTGTAAATAGACATTAACAAGGTTCATGTAAGTTTCATGTTAAAGTAACTATAAATAGAAGTTAACAAGTTGCATGTCAGTTGTATGACATCATGAGATCCTCATTAAAACACATAGAAGAGTCAATTGAAAATCACTTATGTGAATACTGATTAGAATATCTAAAGTAGTGAGTCAAAGCTAGGGAATTCTAGTGAAGGAAGAAGTTTGTAGGAGCCAAGCATAAAAATAAATAGTTACATACATATGTTTTAGGAGGAAAAGCGTAGACATTTACGGGATGTAGTGAGAAAAAGCATGGACTTCCGTGAGGAGACAATGTATAGGGTCACAAAAATGTGAGGAAAAATTGTTGAAGATCAAGGATCTAAAACTAAGGTCAGCTACAGGTTGAAGGTATGTCTTCCTGTGTGTGTTAGGGTGTGTATTATGAATAAGATAGGAACATATATGTATTAGTGATTCATAATCATTTGATTTGGAGAACTCTCTTTTGGATCTTGGTATGAGGTAAGTGTGGTTGCAGTCTTGATGAGATATCAAAATCAACAACAACAAAAAAGGTATCAGAAGCAAGAACAACAATAGTTTATCAGTTACAATGACAAAGGTAGTGATAGATTGGTCTATATTTATATGTCAGAGCAGTTGGATGGGACAAGGAAAGGGGGTTGTAGCCTCCTTCCGGTTGGAGCTGGTAAATCAAGGAGTTAGATCTTCCTTCAAGTTTCAACCTATAAATAGGGGGTTGGATCCTCCTTCCAGTTGTAGTTGGATAAATAGGAAGTTGGTGCTTCCAATGAATGTACTCTTTGACAAATAATAAAATCATTCTGTGGTTTTCTCCCACATTGGGTTTGCACGTAATATTTTGGTGTATTGTGTTTATGTGATTTTTATGCATTGCATTATGGTGTTGATGATATATTGAATTCTCATGATATTTATTAGAGGTTTTATATTNTAATAAAATCATTCTGTGGTTTTCTCCCACATTGGGTTTGCACGTAATATTTTGGTGTATTGTGTTTATGTGATTTTTATGCATTGCATTATGGTGTTGATGATATATTGAATTCTCATGATATTTATTAGAGGTTTTATATTGTGATTAAAAAGTACTAATTGTGCTCATACTGATTCACCCCCCCTCTCAATATTCCAATAGGATTATGGTATAATTATAAATTAGTTGTAAATATTAATTTAAGGAAATATGAAAATCATATGTTAATATTAAGAGTTATTGGAAAACTTGGAAGATGAAACCAAGATTCATCTCAATCTGTTTATGTATGACTCACATTAATAAAAACATCAATGTATGGATTTATTCATCTCTGGCTTGTCAATGGTATCAAATCTAGGTTGATGTTTTTAGATAACTCCAAGATTTTCAATTTGTTTGTTGCATACTCTAGTATTTCTCCATAGGCTAAGAAACAACAACCAATCCACACCATTTATTCAGAGAGGCATCATCATTTCTCTATGTCCATGAGAATATCAGAAGAATCGTTTAATGTCAATGCGTAGAAACCCTGAACCTAATCCCATGCATTTTAGAAGGAATTGTTCTTGTGCATTTAATCCCATGTTCATTGGAGATTATCCACCATTGGAATTATGTTTGAGAGAGAAACAATTTGGTATCTTCATGAGGTCAGTATGAAAAAAAGGCCCCAAGGCTATAACATTGTTTCTTTCTCCCTTCGGCCTGTTAGTAACATTTTTGTTGTAGCCATTAAATGAAGAAGGGATGAAGTTATAAGGCTGAGATCAGATGATTTAGTAGTATAAATTCGAGCTTCTAGATCCTCTTTACAGTCGGGAGTAAAATTATTCCAATTCATATGGAAGAAAACATCATAAAATATATTCCCTTTTCCACCTAAGGAAATATTTAATCCCTTAGGTGCTTATCGAGGGTCAAAAGGGGCTTATCGTACCCCAAAAAATTCTTAAGCACCAATATCCCAAGGGATTACCACAATACCATGACCTAAAGAGCTAAGAACCATCATTATAGGAGTTTTTTAGACCCTAAAAGATTGACAACTCATATCACATCGTGCGTTCAACCTTTTAGATCAATGATCATCGAAGTTCCCTATCAGAGTCATCTTAGAGCCTATATTCTATACAACTCCAATGAAACACCTCTGATTAATGGCCCATATTTAAGTAAGTGTGCCCCCGATCAACCGTCAATATATGATCTCAGATATCACATCCTCTTGAGAAGATGTCACATCAGCATGCCAACAGATCCCTGTCAGAACCAACCAGAACCTACCACGTGGACACATGGGACCCCTCCCTAAATCCCGTCAAAGCACATCAGTGTTACACATTATTTTGGTCACTCTGGTGATGTCTCTATAGTTATGTGTTCAATCTCTCATAATGATCTTTTTCTTGAGGAAAGTGGTTGTTGTCTTCTTCTACAAAACATATTTTTAAGATGAGTTTGCAGGAAGCATGTATTGTAGGGTGCGAGGAACCCTGATTCTCGCAAGCTACTCTATACTTGGATTGCGAGATGTTCGCAGTTTGCTCTATAAGAAAGGTGAAAACCTGCTTCAAAGATTAAAAGGGAGAAGAGGTTACGAAGTTTCTAAAAAAGGATCTTCTAGAAAATGATTTGGCATTCGCATGGTTGGCGTCCTACTAACTTATCAGATTTAGTGGGATAATCCTCATGCCTTTAACCATCTCTCCTTCTCCTATATAATGAAAGGTTTCTCAAGGAAGAGGTTAAGCAATATTGAATAGAGAATTGATGAATGAATAAATTCAAAATTGTGTGAGGAATCCTATTTGAATTGATGCTTGAGGCCTCCATTTTTCCATCAAGCCATAGTGGATCTTCTTCATGCAAGTGTGGAGCAAGTGTGTGTGTTGGAATGAAGGACCACCGGACAAGAACTTGCGACATCAAGGCAATTTGGTTGTATCCTCTACTTTCATTTAATATAATACAATGGCATATCCCTTTCCCATAAAATCACTCTTATTTTATTACATGACTCCTTGATCACCTGTTTAGGTCTTCATTGAATGTATTATTGTTGCTTTTTCACCTTGGTCAATTTGTGTCATTGTAGATCTGATATCACAAGGCTATCAAAGCGAAATAGGGACAACAAAGACATAAGGAAGCGATATCTAAAGGTATGCCACTTATTCCTTCTTTAATGACAAATTAAATGATTGTAACTTTGGGGAAGCATCATGTCCTATCCTATTTTTTTTTAGATCTAGGTGGATCTGATAATGTTCGCATATACTGATTTATCCTATAACAAAATTGGTGACTCCACTGGGGATACGACTCATTTTGTGGTTTTTTTTTTGCCATTTTCTCTTAGCCTAATTTTTTCATTGTCAACTAGTCTCTGAGTCTATAGGAGACCCATATAGACTCTCTGGACATAGAAGTTCACTCAAAAAAAATTCCCCTTTTCCAAATTTTCCTTGATTACAACCCTTCTTGCATTGTACCTCTCTATAGCCTGCGAGAACCATTGATTTTCACACCCTACTGTTCAGTCCAGTGCGACCTTCTCGCACCCTACCAGTGTCTATACTATGAGAATTCCTAATTTTCGTAGTGTACCCCACTACTAGACTGCGAGAATTCCTAATTTTTGTAGTGTACCCCACTACTAGACTGCAAACTCATTTGTAAAAGTTTTGGATTAGGTCTTCTTATTTTTTTTTATGCCCATATTTGTTTGTTTACCTGGGAAGAACTTCTTTTGCCAATGTTTGACTATTTCTTGACTTCAAATCTTGTGGTTGATCGGTTTTCGGAGATCAAAAACTCTTCTTAATCATTTTTTCCCAGTTTTTACTTCTTGACCTTTTATTAACAAGGGTATAATCTATGATTCTGAGATCTGAGTGCTTGATTGGTCAAAAAAGTCTTTGATTGGATTAAAAGTTGGGATTAATTTTTCTTTTAGATTGCTTGCTTCTTGGAAAGATCTTTGTCCATGTGCATTGTTGTTTGGAAAGCTCTTTGTCCATGTGCATTTGAAGAGACTTTTCTTGTCAATTTTTTATTTTTATCTCCATTGAAAGATCAATTTGGGTGTTTGTTGAGTATTTTATTTTCATTGGTTGCTTACTTTTTCTTAGTTCTATCCCTATTTTTTGGTTTCTAAAAAAAACAATTTGAGTCTTTTTCTTTTAAGCAATCATTTATTCAGAAATGTTGGCGTTAAAAATATTGAAAGAGAATGAATAATGAATTTACATTTTCCATGATTATTTGGTACTACATTTAAAAAGAGAATTTTATATCGTATTTTGCATTGTTCCAGAAAACTCCTTTTTCCCTACTGTAGATAGAATTCATCGAACGAAAGTTTATATCATTCATTTCTATTTACGCATTGTTGGGTCAAAGTCTTACACAACATCAATTTCATTTCCATCTCCCTCTTGAGTAACAACATCCTTTAATAATATTGCGCAACTTTAAAAATCCAACTAGTAATATTTTCTAGGGCTCTTTTACACCGACATTAGCTAAACTAGAGCTTTGGAATAGGCAGTGAGACACACTCTCCAAAGTGAAAAACACACAATAGTATCTTACGATAGGGAGTGTTAAATTTTGTTTGCAACATTTTGTCCTGGGAAGCCCTTCTCACACAAGGGTCAAACCTGAGGTCGCATTGAGATTGACAGAGTTACTCACCTTGCTTTGTTTCTCTCGGTGTAGAGATTTCACATATTATGGGGGTCGCTTGAAGGTATACCCACAATGATGAGTGGAAGCCTCTCAAGTTGATTTCAGGCTAGATACCCTGCCCTTGCATGTGGATCAGACTGTCGACTATTTCCCC
>SNQJ01S0035092.1:34639-48990 GCA_010110895.2 Picea sitchensis | reverse complement strand
CCGAACCCCCCCCGATCGTTCTCCTTTTAACGGTGTGGGAGGGGTCCGGAATGAGATGGGTTTTTCTGGTGGTCCCTATCCCAACGTGTCATCCATCCATTACATCAGGCCTCCTTCGCTCCATGCTACATCCTTCCTTCACGCTGCACCTGTCAGTTCCTCACCCTTCATTCATTCACTGATTCGTCAATCCTACCCCTCCATGAATAAATAGACTTAGGATAAAAACATTAGGTTAATAGTCATGATTAAACCTGTTAATAATAATAAATTAATTATTAATTAACTAACAATTGAGTTAGCATGTTAGTAATTCATCAGTTGTTAATTAATTAAGTTAGTATTAATAACTAAGTTAGTTTTTAGATTAACTAAAACAAATTAATAAAACAATAGAAAACATATAAAATAAAAACTAATAAACAAACATTAAATAACACAAAACATATTAAATATAAAAACAAAAAATAAAATATATAACAAAAAGTAATAAAAACAAATTAAAAATATAAAAAACATAAAACATAAAACAAAATACATTAAAACAAAAACCAACGAAACTAAAAACAAAATAAAAATTATAATAATTAAATAAAACATAAAAAACAAAAAAATTACAAACTAAACTATCCTAACTCGACCCCCCGTACACTCTCATACATCAAACAATAAATCCACGGTCGTAAAACTTTCCGGACCACCCCTCACCATCCGGAGTTTAACGAGGGGGGGGGGGCGGGGTCCGGAATGGTAGTTTACCAAAAACGCCCTCCAGATAGGTGTCACCTTCCTATTCTAGTGGACCCCTCCCCCATAAAACCGCTTACCACCTCGGGGGGGGGGGTCCGGAATCCCACCCGTCCGGAAAAAAAACCGCCTTTGTCATTTTTTCACCATTTTTTGCCTATTCATCACGTCTTTTTCCGGAGGAGATTCTGAGCAAATGAAAATGAATTTTTTAAAAAATTGAGACAATTTTCTCCGTAACAGGATGAAGAACAAAAACCTCTCTCAGTTTTTTCATAGGTGCCATGAGCAGGGAGAAATGTAGCCATCTTCGAGGCTCTCTTTTCCATATTTTTGCTTTTCCGTTACAGTCCTGATTTTACGGGATATGTTACGGATATCTCGATATGAATTTGGCGAAACCAAAGGAGGTTTTTGTCCATAACATGGCCATATACAATAACCTCTTTCAGTGTTTTACCAAGTGTCATCGTTGAAGAGAAACAAACATCTGTTTGGACCCCTTTTTCGCAGAAAATCGGTTCGTCTTTCATGGCGGATAGTTCCAGATTTTGTGGGATTTGTGGTTATTTTTGGCCGAGGTGGTTAAAAACGACTTCCAAAACTTATGGGGAGGTCTATCCTATTTATTCAGAAGATTTTAATGTAAAAGGGTTCGACCTGTGTGAAGTTTCTCCCTTTTGGCTGGACGGTGGGCCTTGCTACTCCAGGAGGTTTTTGTCTGTAATTTTTGAATGACTAAACAGTAATAGAGAAATGGATTTGCAGGATTCTTGTGTAGAAACTTTGGTGGTGTGTTCCTTGTCTATGTTTAGTTATATTTTTGCTATCATTCAAGCAATTTCATCTCTTATTATTGAAAGAGAGTAATGGAGAAGAATTTATGCATGCATACTCTTTGTCCAATTTTTCAATAATTTATATGTTATTCATATGAAGCTTTACAAAGGAATTCTTGTCTACTCCTCTGTTCAGTGGATCTCTCCCTTTCAGCTTATTCATATGCACTAAATCTAAGACGATCCAATAGTTGTTACTATCTTGCCCTGTGGAGATATTTACCTCTAGATCTGATTTGATCATTATCTTATAAACAAACCCCATAGCCCAATGGTGATCTGAGAAACTTGTCAACCACGTCCTCATCTAAATATTTCAAAACCCCAACCCCATACTTTCATAGCTAGCCTAACATATGTCCTATTCCATACCAAGTTAATTCAGAAAGAGAGATCCCTCTCTGAGTCTTGGAGGGCTAGATCCAAAACTCCATGTGGTTCGAGGTTACCTCTTTGAATGCCTCTGCAACCTTGGGTAAATTACAGAGCGTTAACAGGAGTTATGGTCCTCATTTCCTAATACGTTAGTTGTATATCCAGAGAACATGAGAGTGGTCCCGCAATTGAATATTTTTTTGGCTTGAAATATATCTCTGCGAGCATCAAAAGGTCATTTCCTTACAGTTAAATACTTCCACCCAGAACAGACTAATTTGGACCTATGGAATTCCTACTTTCAAGCTACAAAGCGGCTATTTCATTCAGCATTGGTTTCTTTTATGAAACTCCTTCTTTTGTGTTGTCACGAGCGCCATCGTCGATTTGGTAAGTACCACCTGTTATGGTTGATTTCAATTTGGGTGCAAGAGTGGGAACAATCTCTCCATTGCCATCATCCATTGTCATATAATCGTTCATCATATCATATTCTTCCATCTTGAAATCCATCACATCAACCCCTAGGCCAACCATCAATACAAGTGGGAAGGTTTTCTGAGCAGGCAGGGTTTCCTTGGAATTATTTTGCTTGAAATATATCTCTTAGTGCACCAACGAACCATCTCCTTTTTCTCTCTTGGGAAGAGGGAGATGAGTAGTAAGAATATGCCCTCGAATAATAGAACCTCTATCCATCATTCCCAAAGGTGTTTTTTATATATGGACAGAATTCTTGTGGAACTGTTGCCATAAGTTAATGATAATTTCTGTTTGCTCCAAACGATGTTTGAAATGAAAATTGGGGAGGGATAATATACCCTGCCACAAATCTTGGTTTAATGTGTATCAATGGAAGATCTCCTCAAGAATTTCGCTGATCAATGACAATATCCAAGGGTCGTTTGTAATGAGTTGTAACCATTAAAGCTTACAAATTTCAGATTTAGAAAAAAGTGAGAAGGCGACGGTGACAACGAAGAGAGATTAAGAATTAGAGATTTCTTAAATGTGTCAACCGGATGACGCACAAAAGAGATTGCATCATGTTTGAAATGAATACTTGGAAAGGATAACACTCTTCTCTGCAAATGTTGGTTTAATTTATATTAATGACAAATATTCTATGACCTTCCGTACATTAATAACAATTTTAATGGTTCCTTTATGATAAAATACTAGCATTAAAGATTAATAATTGCATATCTAGAAAGAATTACAAAGGTAGCGGGGATGGCGAAGAGTGACTATGCATTGTAAATTTCATGCACTTGCCAACCCATGAAACAGATTCCATGAAATGCCCAAGTATGGAAAGTGGCCGAGCAGGTTTCAAAAAAAGGGTCACAAAATATATCGAGGAGATGTGAGGCATCGATGGTCAAATTGTATGTCACAATGACAAATTCCGGCCATCAACTTGTATATCGCGAAATTTCGGGTGATGTTTGTATGTAGGGGAACACTGGAAGTGCAATGTTGAGAAAGCAATTTGTATATTATGTAACTTTGGGTGTTGTATATAAAAGTAGGAGACAATCGGAAAAAGGACCAAGTAAACAAAAAGTGAAAGACAATGAGATAAAGGGGAATTTCTTTGCTAATTTGTAGATCGCGGAAGTTTGAGTGTTGTTTGCAGGCAGTAGAACAATGGAAACGCAATGTTGAACCCACCTATCCGGGAACCTGTGATTCAAAATTTTTGTTCAATATGAAATGGGGAAGCGGTCGGTCAGGCTGGTGATACAAATGTAACAATGTAAATTTGAAGACGTGAATCCACCAACTCTCGCCAGGTGTTGTATATAAAACCAAGAGACATTCGGAAAATGGACACATCTGGAAAGAGGAACAAGTAAATAGAAAGCAAAATCAAACGAGATGAAGATGAATTTGTTTGCTAATTTGTAGATCACAGAAGTCCGGGTGTTGTTTGTAGCCAACAGAATAATGTAAACGCAATGTTGAACCCGCCTATTCGGGAACCCGCGATTCAAAAAGTTTGTTCAATATGAAATGGGGAAGTGGTCGATCGGGTTGGTGATATAAAATTAACAATGGGAATATGAAGATGTGAATCCTCCAACTCCCGCACCTAGACCTTTTACGAAAAATGATTAAGTAACCAGAAAGGGAAAGCAGAGGGCAAAAAGAAAGGGGATGGCAATTTTTGGAAGCGAGAATTAGTGTATGAAGCCCCCATTGATGGTTTTAATAGTATCTATGAAGTACATTAAACATGTGAACACATTCTTCAATCAAGGAATAGATACAGTGAGCCATGCTTATAGTTTCTAGGATCTACTTGTATAAGACAAGCCTAAAAAATCTACAAGAAAATCAATTTTGGGATGTCTAAGTAACATTATTGTACTATCACCTTCACCGCAAGTATAAAAATGACGAATTTTAATTTTAATGTCCTCTCATTGATATAATAGTTCCATTGGACTTCACACAATATATATTCTTTTATTTCAAATTATTCCAGGAGACTAATTTTGCTAAGTTCATCGATCAAGGAAAAGTAATAAAACGAGCCACATACGACATTTGCGTCACAAATCTTATATAAAAGGGAAAATCATTTCCTCTATAGTCTTTAAGATCATAGAAAAACTGCAAAGATCCTGAATGTATTATTAATTCTACAGAGAAAAGAATACAACCAAGAACTAAGTAAACACCAAATGTATTAAAAGTTGAGGAAAAAGGAAACACATGAACAAAAAAGGCCTCAAGCAAGATCCAAGAAGGTTCCATAGAGCACTACGCATCGATCTTTGCATAAAACAATTTGATATATATAAAAAATACATCATGGCATTGGTTTTATCTTACATTTGGTATATTTTCCCACGAGAAAATAACCGGGGCCATGGGATATGAACAAGAGTTTTCCAAGCACAATACAACACAAAACTAGCAGAGCTTCGCTATTGTACGCTAGCTATAACCAGACCTCAAAATGGGGAACAAGAAACTTGTCTATTACTATTTTACCATTAGGAAATATCACTATGGACATTTTCTTGTGATAGTGCCATGGTCTATCACTACTAGATTTATGAATGCCAAATTTCCAATATTATTGGAAATTCTTGATGATTCTGCCCAGATGAGCAGGCTATTTTGACAGTTGAAAGGATAGGCCTGAGTTACTTACATTTGAATACTTTTTATGGGGTTTTCTCTCATGCTTCCCATTTATGGACTTAAAAATCGTATGCGCATGCAATCTCTAGAGAAAGATCTGAAAATATCAAGCTCATGTTTTAATCCATGCTGAGTCCTTTTTTTTTCAATTAGGGCATTGAGAAAAAAATGCATTTATTTTATTCAGGCACCAAAAAAAATTCAGAATTCCTGCCATGGATATATAATTGGAAAAAAATTGTCCAACTTGTGCACCCAAAAATAAGCGTGTAGTCCCCTCCATCAAAGCCACAGGCGACCACCATTTATTTATTTATTTACACACTGAAACAAATATGCAAAATTCTTACTAGGAGATGCAAAACAACATCAAAATAACAACATGGATTGCATTTGTAATTAGATTCTCCTTTTTGTTTCAAGTACAGACAAAGAGACAAAATATCTAGAAAGACAATTTTACAACTATAGATGTAAACCCCAAAGAACTCCAGTCCGACGAACATTCATCTGGGTACAAATGAGATATTTTTCGTTTGGTTCCAATGCTTGATATGTTTTTATTTATTTATTTATTATTATTTTTTTCCAAATGATATGCAATATTGCATTGTTCTCATTTAAGGTAAATTTTCTATGTATTCGAAAGTCACGCAACATTTAGACATTGTTTTTCATTTTCTGTAGGTATGCTTCATATGAAAATTCTGCTAACCCAGGAAGCACATCTTGTAATAGAGGTTGTCTAAGTGTACAATGCACATTTTTGTTTCCCACGGTTCGGATGACAACATTGAAGAAATGCCCATATATGTATGGACATTTTTCACTGCATCATAGACAATCAATCATATCATCACTTATCAAAGTAGAAGCAAAAGCATAAGAGTTGCATTTCACACATATAGGCTATTTATATGAGAAAAGTGAGGATGAATGAGGCTATTTGTATGAGCATAGTCACATTTCACAAAAATTTGGTGAGGCTATTTGTATGAGAAAAGTGAGGATGGATATGTAGATGGATATGCACAATAGTTGTAGATCTAGTTAGTTTCTTGAGATCTTGCACTATGTTTGCTCGCAATTCTGTTACAAATGTTGCTTGGGTTGTGTGAAAGATCATTTCTTTAACATCCCTTTTCTTTGTTATAGTTTTGAAGAGAATAAGAAGAAATTTCCATTTATTCAATTACTGTTCCAATGACCAAAACAAATTTGAGTAGGTATCGAAGAATTGTAGCTGCAACATGGAACAATGCAATATTTGTGTAACCTAACCGAGGTACATGGACATGCGAAAGTAAAGGACAAAAACTAGATATGGAGAAGATTATTATGGAGAATGTCTGACTCTCCATCATTTATATGGAGAATGTCTTGCAAGCCAAGTTTTCTCTCCATTGTAACAGTTGCGCCAATGGTTTTGATTGGGTAAGTGTCGTTGCAATGTGCAAGTTGGTTGATAGTTGCGTCTGGGACGAAACGATATTCTGAAAAAATAGTGAGAATTTTTTCCACAATACTTGTTTCATTGAGAAAAATAATCTGATCACAATCACCATAGGCATATACTGTTTTGGGAAATATATTAAAATTTGTAATGGATATCCCATTACCTGGCAATATCTTTTTTGCATGTTTCTGGAAAAGTTGTGTAGGATTAGTCGGTGTGACTGTCATCAGGGCCTCCTTGTCTATCATGTCAGCACACATAATGGATCTAGTTTTGTTTTCCTTGTCCAAGTAGGTGCTATAGACGAACATTATGTCCCCGATGAACACTTGTCCAGTTCGGCGGTTGTTCAAGCCCTCTATTGATAGTATTTTAGGTGTCACAAGTTTAGACCTGGTGACAATTTTCAATCAGGAAAATTAATGTGAGTGGTAGTATGCATTATTTTTTTTTTCTTTTTTTCCTGGCATAAATGTACAAGTAGACACATAGTTTGGATGAACTATGGATCCAAAGTTTTGCAACCAGACCTCTTGGTCTGCTGAACCTGTGTTATGTTAGGCGTCTCACTTGTACTTGTTGATACTTCTTGTGAATTGAAAAGTATGTGTTGTATATGACATCAACATATTCACCATGCCATAGATGAATAAGTAGTTGAGGATATTTTTTTGGTAAACATAATAGGAACAACATATATGCATCTATACCTTTGGCCTTTTCGGTCTACTGATGTTTGGGATGACTGACTGCTCATGGCCATGTCACTAGTCCAACTTTTTTTTATGCAAGCATGTGTAGATGAACATCAGAAGGACAAAAGAAGCACATGCATTGTATATTTTCCATAATTGTTCTTAATGTCACATGCAAGGTCAAAGAAGATGGAATATGAAATAGGGTGTCAAAGGATAATTGCGAAACATGAGGACCCGAGGATCAAATTGTATGCCTCAAATTTTTTGACTAAAAAAATGTATAACAATAAATAGGGCATGATGGTGGGGCACGATAACCAATATGTATATCATGGAACCTCGGAAGACAGAGGCACAACCTTGAACCCACCAGCTTGACACTCGCAATTGAGAAAGTGGGTAAGTATGGAATACATTAGAAGAGTGACCATAAATGTGAACCCGTGAGTCTTCCAACCCTCACACCAAGGAATTTTCGGAAAGATGACTAAGCAGAGAAATTAGAAATAAAAATGGATAATAGAAAATGGAAAAAGTAGAAATGGGGAGGGCACAAAGGCCCATTGCTACCAAATCATTATTTTCTTGTTCAATAATATATGCCCCCACCCATTTTATATATTTAATTTACTAGCACAGTTGGTATACCTTTTCGAAGATTGTACCACATACCCCTCTGTTGTTGCATACAAAAATTCATTTTCCTATCCAACCAGTCTGTTTCTTCCAAGGTAGCAACGCCGAATATAAAGTTTACATGAAGGCAAGTTAGTATGAAGAAATACATGTAAAATAAAGAAATATAATTCTATCTATTTCAATGTAGTAGTAAAGAGAATACGATTCACATGAGAATCAATAGAAAGATACGTAGTATATACATAAAATTAAAAAAGGTGCAAAACAGTAGAACAAGTAGAACAAATACACATACAATAAATGAAATACTAAAGATTGTAATATGAAATAAGAGTACAACTATGCACCTCTGTAACTCCTCATCTACATTCACACCAAAGAATCCATCATCCTCTCCAACCACTTTGTTTTTTTAAATGTAGAAATGAAGGAAGAATGCAATGGACATGAAGGAAGTTAGTATGCAGGAAGACATGAAATGAAGATATGTTATTATGTAGGAAGGTATGCAATATATGCATACAATAAACTAGGTGTTCATACATATATAGACAATAAGTGAAATACAAAACAATGGAATATGAAATAATAGTACAATCATGTACCTTTGTATCTCCTTTTCCACCACTGTAGTCAAGACTCCATCGTTTTCTCCAGGCATTATGTTTGTTTGAATGTGAGAAGGCACAAAAAACAATGAACATGAATGGAAGTTGGTATGCACTAGATAACAAGTAATATGTACATACAGTAAATGAGAATCAACGAATAAAATAAAAGATAGTCAGAAACATGAACCTTTTCTTTTCTCCATCCATGGTTGTAAATATATAAAGTTTTTCCCTGCCCAAAATATATTACAAGCCACAAAATATTAAGAAATTGCATGGTCATAGATAAATGATTTTGGTTTTTTGTGGCAAAGTATCCATATATGCTTCCATACATGGAAATATAACTTTACAACATCTTCGGTGTACATATCATATCTTAAGTACAAGACAAGTTCTATCGTGGTCACACCAGTCTGTGTAGATGATAAATAACATGTATTGTGATATGGGCACATTCCACCATATATGGCTATTAAGTGCGGTTTGCACATGTTTTATTTTAACAAAAAAAATAGCGGATATTGTAATTGCACATGTAGTTGTCCAATTATTTCTTATGCCACTATTTTCTATCATGTCAACATTGAAGTACCAACAAAAGTTTACAACAAAGCAGGTGTGCATGAAACATGTGTCATATATCGAATTCACTAGACACAGGAAATAACACAATTGTAGGTCCACTCATAGGTGCGGGCTCTGAACTTGTAGGTCCACTCATAGGTGCGGGCTCTGAACATCGCAAAGCGCCCACAAAAAAAAAAAAAAAAACAACTCCTAGTGCCGGCACAAGACCCCAACCCTGCAAAACCAAAGCAAACAAAAGAAAACAACAAGCACCAAATCAGTGAGAAATCAAAAACAATACCAACTACAACCCCAAGGCCCCAAACTTGTAAATTTGATCCAAACAACAAAAACTGGCAACCGATGAACCAACGAACCAATGAACCAAAAAACAAGCAACAACCACTGAACTAGAAAACAACATATGTATCTCCAATGATTAACAAACTACAGCCGAAGCACAAAAGGAACTAAAAAAATATGAAGAACATGCAAGTAGAAATAATAAAACATTCTTACTTGAAAACTGCAAACACTAGACAACAAAGAAGGAATAGAAAATGAAATTATGGCATGGAAACTTACTCTGAAATGATGAATGATGGAAGTGCAGGTCGAATTGTGAACCAAACAACAACAATCAGAAACCAACAAACCAACAAAGAAGAAGCACCCATGGACCTAGTAAACAATGTATGTAGCTTCAATGATGACAAAATTGCATTCCAATCCTAGAAAAAGTATTAAACATACAATGCCTATTCAACTGGCGGTGGACAACAATATTGTCCAAATTCACTGCAAGATTGTATGGAAAATTTCGAGGAAAAATGTACTCTGAGAAGCCTATTTAGGTAAAAATTTAAGGTTGTCAGGTTGTCTAAGGGTCTCGCGGCATGCAAACATTTAAGTTGTCAAGCTTGTTTCGGGACCTCGTGCCATGTAAACAATTAAGTTGCCACACCTATTCAAGTACCTAAAAAAAGTTTCAATGATCTAAACCTTCGGTATGCAAACATTTCAATACAAATACAAAGGAATAATAATAAGGACTAATAATAATAGGGTCCATGCTCATAACTTTCGGTTTGTAAACATTTCAGTAAAAAAATAATAAAAAATAAAAAGGAGCGTCTAAGCTCAAAACTTTGGATATATACACATTTACAACATTGGGAACAATGAAGCTAGCAATACGACCTCACATATATTTTCCAATGAGACGATGACATATAAGTGTTTTTTTATATATATAAAATAATGTTTTTACTTCTATAGTACGAACAATACAGATGATGCAAAAAAATTTAGTCAAAGGAAAAATTAATATGATGTCAATGAATTATCGATCACTATAGTCCCTATGCGCCTTCTGCAGGGACTAATAAGTTTTGATTAACAATGATGCAAGCCATAAGGAAGTAGAGACATTAAGGTTGCAACCTATCTCAAATCACACAAAATATAATTGGAAGCACATCTATAACATGCAATTTTAATCAAAGTAGGCAATGAAGAATACCACTTTTAACCAATCTATTAATCAAACTTCAAAACATTATATGAATGCCTTAATGATCTTATTAATGTTAAATTATTGGGTCAATATTCTTACCAAATCATCATAACGTACTTAGTTGATTTAAATTTTGAGTAAGATTAAAATGGATTCTTAAACTTTGTTTACTCTTGTTTACTATAATTATAGTTGTGAGTGTTTTCACTCTCTCTACTTCCTTATTTTCTATTTATATATTTGTTTCTCTTTTGATTTTTCTCTACTATCTTTGCAAGTCCTCTTCTTTCATGTGTTCCCATGAGAGAAATCCCCTTACATAACAAAATAAATCTATGTTTATCTAACACCTTATTTATATATTTGTTTCTCTCCTCATTTTTCTCTTCTATCTTTGTGAGTCCTCTTCTTTCATGTGTTCCCATGAGAGAAATCCCCTTAGATAACAAAATCAATATAAGTTTAGTTAACACCCTATGGCTCACCTAACATATTAATGGTGTTCATTTGGTCAAAATATTATTCTAATTTTGTCAAATCTTATTTTTCAAACTATTAATAACATAATAAACATATTTCTATAGACTTATTTTTATTTCCTACATAAAGTCTTTGATATTTTGTTGGTTATAAGGTCATTGGGCAGATGAATTCTTTGTTATAACTTGTGAAGTGCATGTAAAAATACCAAGTTGTAAATACTAATAGATCCTACAAGTCCTACAACAAGATTCATGGTGCATATCAAAGGATTATTATATTATTATTTGAAATTAATCTAATCAAGCAAATGGTTGTAAGAATCATCCCAACAAGAAAATGGTTGTAACACTCAGTAAATGCAAGTAAAACTAGGTGATTTATGAAGGTTAGATAAATTAGTAAAAATAATGCAAATGTAAAGTTTAATCGAACAAAAGAGAAAAGAAAAGGATGATTAAATGAAAAATAAAAGTCAAATGAAAGAGAAAAGAGAGAGGAATGAGAAATGAAAGGTCACGCATATTGGTATTCCCATTACCGAACGCTCTCTATTTATTTTTCTACTTTCACTTTCAAAGGGTCTTTCTAGCCAAATAGAGGATGATGCACAATGAAATCCATGTGTTTCATTGTAACTAGAGATTCTCATAATAAGAGCACTGAGCAACCATTGAAAGTTGTCTTTCCTTTTTAGGTTTCCAATAAAATATTTATCTTTATTGTGAAATATTGGTTATGTGAATTCACCGTGGCATGTTATAGTTTGGTTTCTTGTTTTAGTTATACGTTACTATGAGGAATCCCATTAAATGAAATACTCAAGAAATGTGATTGTTCATAGAAATTATTTGCAATTTCACACTGATATAGTACTTTTGTGCACACATGGTTTATGTGAAAGGTAATAAAATTCTAATGGGTTATATGGTTTATAGTATCTTTTTTATTTGCAAACAAATTCTAATATGGTGATAGAGAAAGAAAGACCTAATGTTTTTTTTATCTAAATTTATTGCAAGATAAGCCAAAAATTGCATTTATGCACTAGCGACTCTAGGTCATCTTCTATGGGAAATGCCAACATTGATAGTAGAATTATGAATGTAACAAACCATACTATTGAAGAATAGTAAGTAGAGAAAGGATTCTATTTGAGGAGAATATAGGGATGTAGTTGTTTTGCATATTATTGTGGGTTTGGCTACCTTCTATATGCCAAACTATGTTTGAATGCCCATTAAGATCTCTAGCTACTTATCATATTATTAGTCCTTCATTTTTTCTTTGGGACTTCTTTGGTGATTATTTGACTAATCTCTTAGAAACAAACAAAGACAAAGATAAATCCAAAGGAGTTGCAACTCATTTAGAGTTATATGGCTATTTATTTTCTCAGTAGAAGATTGAGAACAAATACTTTTATGCCTATTGAAGAATAGTGAGCAGAGAGGTTTGTGGAGGCGTTTGTACTAAAAATTAAACTAAGAAAAAGCCTTTGAATCAATTCTAAAAACATAGCACTTCACATCCTACAGAGTAAGAGACCTGACATTGATTGACACACTCATAACCAAGATTTGTTTTCCATTCCATATTCATTTGGTTTAATATGTGTAGGTTTCATGCGCTAGAAAAACAGGATCGTGGAACAATAAAATAAAAGAAAAGCAGAAATAAAAAACAAAAGATACACAATACAATAGAGACATAGATATACATGGTTCACCCAGTGTGGGCTATGTCCACCACAGAAATTTCTAGGTCCTTCCTTTTTAATATCCAACAAAATGAAGGGATACAACCTAAAACACACATGTTGTAATTTCCTCTTCTTTATTTCACAATCTTCTCTCTCAGAGTACAATATTCGCAATGATACACAACCGCAATACAATTCCCTCATTAACGAGGGATACCTTCTAGGGAAAAAAACTCTAACATAACTTATACCATTATATATGTGAACTTATAATGAACGATCCGTATTTACTATGAAATTACAATATACATTTACAAGGAAAATTTTCCTTCGAAGGATGCTACCCTCAAACCCCTGCTAAGGGCCCGCTTTCCCCTAGACCCCCCATATAGGGGGATGAGCCCCCAAACTCAGCAGGGGGGGAAAGAGCCCACTACAACCCCCTCATGTGTAGGGGTGTAAAGTCTTTATGGAGTATAAAAATGGCTGAAAACAAATACCTCTGAATTAGGAAGATAATCAGGCTCCACAACCAACAATCTCCCACTTGGAGATTGATCATAACAACTCCACTATTTTGTTTTATGCTATGATCCTTCTTGGACCTGGAAAATTTCTCATCTTCACCTTCATGCTTGAAGACCAACTAAAACTGATAAGGAAATTAGTTTCTCCCTGGTTACTCCCTTTGTTAACATGTTTGCATGATTCTTGCTGGTATGTATCTTTTCCAACTTCAAAAGTCCATCTTCCAAGATGGATCATATGAAATGGTTCTTGAGCTATATATGCTTAGTATTTGAATGGAATTTCGAGTTATTTTCAATATGAATGGAACTCTCGTTGTCATAGTACAACCTGTTGTTCTATTGCTCTTTCCCAATTCCTCCATAAACCTCTGTAACCAAATCATTTCTTTACTAGCCTCTTTATTAGCAACATACTCTTCTTCTGTTGTTCAAAGTAAAACAACCTTTTGTAGTTTTTAAATCCAACTTACTATTGTTCCACCTTTGTTCCACCTACAGTAAAAACATACCCTATGGTTCTCCTCCTTCTATCTTTATCACATGCCATATCTGAATCAACATATCCCTATAGAATAGTGCCTAAACCTCAAAAACCTAATGCATGAGCAGAAGTACCTCTCAAATACCTAAGAATCCACGTTACTTCCTCCCAATGTTCTTTACCTATATTGTTCATATACCTTCTCACAACTCACGTTGCATGTGCAATATATAGTCTTGTGCAAACCATCACATACATCAAGTTGTCAATTGTTGATGAATAAGGGACCCTGGACATGTATTTTATCTCCCCCTGTGACTTGGGAAACATTTCCTTGGTTAATTTTAAATGGATGGCCAAAGGTGTGTTGGATTACTGAGAGGGGGGGTGAATCAATAACAAAGCAATAATATCCTTTTTAACCATATAATGCAAGTGTTATATCAATGTACCATTATCATCCAATAATTGCAGAGTAAATAAACAATGAACAAATGAGAAATCATACACATACACAGTATACCAATTTTTTTACGTGGAAACCCAAAACG
>SNQJ01S0035091.1:91240-101683 GCA_010110895.2 Picea sitchensis | reverse complement strand
AAACAAAAACTACAGTTGGCTGTTATAAAACAGCAGAAATTAAAATATATGACAGCAAGAAACTTAGAGTCTTAGCTTGGTCAAAGACAGACCAAGAAGACAGCTGATAGGACCTGGAAATTTCTACATTTCCAAGTAAAAGCATTGTCAATTCTGCACCATTCTAGGCTCAGATATGAAAAACAATTAAAGACACCATTGGCATTGAGGTATTTTTTTAACATTGTGTTTTTTGGCTCATGTTTAAAGTATACCAATTTTTTATTTGAAGTCAAACAAAAGATTTGTTGGGTTGTGGTAATGATTTGGAAGATTTAAGAATTAGAAGATATACATCAAAATTCATATTGGTTTTGTTATAACCATCTTTGAAGCTATCTTTTTGGGATAAGAAAAGAAAGCTTGCAAAGATATTAATATTGCCTTCAATTAATCAAGACTGGGAAAAGAGAATTCTTTGTAAAAATTTCTATATGGATTTTTAAATCCTCATTAAAAATTGGCATTTCCTTGTAAATGTGCAAGTGCCTCTCATATTTGAAGGACAATTGCTTGTAATTTTTCCAAGTATTGCGCTTCTTTGTACTCTAAAATTTAATAAAAGGATATTTTTGGTGGTGGATGAGTCCTGATTTGGGACAGTTGTTCTCATCCTGAGTTGAAGTGGGACAACTTGTGTTGATTTTGCATCCCGACTTTCTCTCTTGCTCATTTTCCAATGGTGACAAGCAACATTGTGTTTCCTAAGCTCACTGGAACAAATTATTTCTATTGGAGCAAAAGAATGCAATCCATATTTTCATCACTAAAAATTTATGGGAGCTTGTAACTGAAGGGTATGATTTTCCTTCTGATGAAGAATATAAAGCATTGGATGCTACCGGAAAGCAATCTTTAAAGGAACTTATAAAGAAAGATAATAAAACAATTTCTCCCATAGGCAGTGCAATTGATGAATCAATATTCAAAGAACTAGTGCCACAGAATCATCTAAACAAGCATGGGATATTTTAAATAATACATATGAAGGTGAAGGAGTAGTTAAATTGCAAACATTAAGAATCAAATTTGAAAATGCTAAGATGTGTGGTAATGAATCGGTAAATGAATATATCACCAAAATGCATGATCTTGTTAATCAAATAAGGTCGCTAGGTGAAGACATTCCAGAAAGAAGAATTCTTGAGAAAATTTTAAGAAGTGTTGTGCCTAAATTTGAAATGGTCGCCACCAGTTTTTTGGTCTCTAAAGATCTAAATAAATGAGAATTGACGAATCGAGTGGTTATTTGCTAATTGTTGAAGAAAGCACCGCAAGTGAGCACATGGAAAATGTTTTTCCACAAGGTATAAAGGAAGAGGAAGAAGCAGAGGATGATAGCATAATCAAAGTTATCAAAACCGACATCAACAGAATTCACATCATTCTAATAGTTATCACGGAAATGCATCCACCTCAAGAGGCAGAGGAAGAAATCCATGTCAATTTTTCAGAGGAAGAAGCAAAGAAGGATCTCGTGGAAGAGGAAGAGGAAGAGATGGATCTAAAAAAAGATATGGAGGACAATGTTACTATGGTAACATATTTGGTCATTTTGAGAAAGATTGCAAAGCTAAAATGCGTGACTTGGAAAATAAAGGTGCTAACATTGTTGTTGAAGAAACCAGAAATGAGAAGCTATTTATATCAAGTTTAATGGCACACAATGAAGAAAATGAGGCTTGGTACATTGATTCAGGATGTTCAACACATATGACATCTCAAGAGGAATTGTTCATTATAATAAATTACAATTATTCTGGTAAAGTGGTATTTTAAGATGATAGTGCTTCAAAAGTTAAAGGGAAAGGTACAATAGCAATCTTAGCATTAAATGGAAGGAAGAAGTTTATTGATGATACATTGTTGACACCAGAATTAAAAAAGAACCTACTTTATGTAGGACAAATGATGGAGCAAAACTACAAGTTAGTGTTTGATAATAAAGAATGTTTAATCATGGACAAGCTCAACAAAATGTAGTTGTGGCAAGAGGAGAAATGACTGTGTATGTTTAATCATGGACAAGCTCAACAAAAATGCAGTCTTGGCAAGAGGAGAAATGATTGTGTAACCTCCCAAATTGTACTTGATGATGAAAACCCTAAACAACAAGGCACAACCCAAGAGGGAACTACTAGGACAAACACCACTATCACCTAAGTAACCTATCCTCTTCACTTTAGGTCGACTCTCCTACGGCTCAAGGGGGGTATCCATAGTAGGATTACTAAAGCTAAGCAATGAGGCACAAAAGGTGAAGTGAGAGTAGATTTAGTAAAACAATGTTCTTGGAGTTTTTAAGATATAAAAGAAGTGATGGAAGAAAGTAGAGATTAGTGCCAAATCCAACAAGGGCAATGGAGTCAAGGTGAATAAAAGGGGGATTATGGGGTCAAGAAGAAAACCCCTCTTCAGAATTGGTCAACTATATCTAAGGATTAGAATGAGGAGTCTAAAGCCAATGGAGAAAATAATATCCTATTTGTTGAATTTTAATGCTTAGCTCAAGCACATGTGGTTTATTTCATTTTATCATTAGCTTGAACCATAACCGCTGCAGCAACAATGCACTAGCTGCAGTAAACCAAGATCACAAGAAGAATAACCATGCACAAGAAGACACCAGAATTTATCCTGAGAAAACCCTTCTCAATCGAGGGAAAAACTCAGCAATCCTTTGCTTTAGAGTCAAGAGAAGATCCCCCACACCATGAACCCTAGAGCACACAAGAGGGTGCTCTATGACCTAGAAACTTGCACCTAAGATAAGTGCACACTTCAGCCGTACAACTCAACTTGAGATAATGTTACAAGTGTGTGAGTGAGTTAGATCCACAATGGGGATCTAGTCCTATTTATACAAGACCTAGCACATCAAAAGGATGTGTCTATTGGCACAATAGGGCCGACCTCTTCAACTAAATAATAAAATTAATCATTACACAATATTAATTATCTTTTACATGGTGGGGCCGACTTGTACACTTTACAACACAAATTAGGGTTACAACAAATCTTACTCTCAGACAATATAGCAAGGGATCCACACATCCTCTAGTGCTCAGCCACTAGGGACACGTCCACGTGCTCATCCATAGGGACGTCACTCTCAACAGATTAACTCAACTAAATCCATACGAGTACCATCTGGAGAACCATCTCAAGTCGAGTCCACTAAGTCCATAGATGATAGGAGTCAGACAGGAGACCATCTCAAGTCGTCTCAACTCAGTCCAAAGGAGCACGACAGGAGACCACACGTCATCTCAACTCAGTCCAGAGGAGTATGACACACCCATCACATGGGCTCTCTCACAGATGTCTCAACTCAGTCCAGAGGAGAACAATCTGGAGGATGTCTCATGAAGCAGCAATCATCAACACTATTTAATCAAGATAAACAATAGGGCCGACCTCTTCAACTAAATAATAAAATTAATCATTACACAATATTAATTATCTTTTACATGGTGGGGCCGACTTGTACCCTTTACAACACAAATTAGGGTTACAACAAATCTTACTCTCAGACAATATAGCAAGGGATCCACACATCCTCTAGTGCTCAGCCACTAGGGACACGTCCACGTGCTCATCCATAGGGACATCATTCTCAACAGATTAACTCAACTAAATCCATACGAGTACCATCTGGAGAACCATCTCAAGTCGAGTCAACTAAGTCCATAGATGATAGGAGTCAAACAGGAGACCATCTCAAGTCGTCTCAACTCAGTCCAAAGGAGCACGATAGGAGACCACACGTCATCTCAACTCAGTCCAAAGGAGTATGACACACCCATCACATGGGCTCTCTCACAGATGTCTCAACTCAGTCCAGAGGAGAACAATCTGGAGGATGTCTCATGAAGCAGCAATCATCAACACTATTTAATCAAGATAAACAATGAAGACCAAGGCCCTACAAGGAGTCCTCAATATGAACCTTCACCAACAAGATCAACTATAGCTTGATAAACGTACTCAATACCCTTGCTAGGGTTCCTAGATGGATAAACAAAGCAAGGAATTAAATAATTACCAAACTAACAAAGGAAGGAGAGGAGTTACCCCAAAACGTCTTACTTCCAAGTTGTAGATTTTACCCTTCAATGGATTGATCTTGTTAGCTCGTAGAAGACTTGAGCATTCACAATCAATTTTTATGCACCAAATAGAAACCAAGATAGAAGAGCTTCAAGAATTGACACCAAATCCCATAAAGAAAGAGCCCTTATACATCACATATGCTCCAAGAAAGATATGTCAATTAAGCTCCAAGCAGTGGAATCTCCAAAAATCCAACCATGAGTACAAATGAGGAAGGGCTACTCTTTATATAGAGTCTAGCTCAACTTCCTTTATAATAAAATAATAGTTTCTCATGTGAAAACCATAGATCTAGCCTAGGGAGGAGTAAAGAGTTATTTCCTCCAACAAATCATTCAACAATACATAAAATAATGAAGTGGTCAAGGCTACATGTACAAGTCTCCAACCAACATATGCCCAAGAGAGTGGGGCGTCCCTATCAAAGAAGAAAGAAGATGAGTCAAAGGTGCAACATCTAGCCTCTAAAGGCTTCCAAGTGGATAGATCCACAATCAACTCTTCAAAGTGGGCAATGAAAACCTCCTAGATCTCCTCCAAGGTGGATGTGTAGCTCTCCGAGGTGAATTTTCCCAATCAAACAATGAATAGAAATTCCCAAGAGTGGAAAGCCTCCAATAGATGCATCAAAATACGAGCCATATGGCCTCAAGAGCTAGGGCACTCTTCACCAAGGGCATACATCAATAATGAACTCCCCAAATAAGCAAAACACTCAAGCAAAAGATGTGGGGCATTCCTCCAAGAAGTGGTCAAAATTGCAACGTAAATTTTCTTGCGACAAATTTTAAAAGCACCATAATTGTGTCAATTTTTTCCCGAATTTCTATTATGACCACATTTTGAAAATTCTGCAACCATCTTGCACTAATGGCATTGATCTGGAAAAAATCTAGGCATTCTGTCAAAAAATTAACAACTTGAAGCTAGGTTGCCATTAAAATATGCAATGAACCCTAGATCTAGGGTTTGGAACCTCCTAGATCTTCTCTAATGTGGGATGTCATCCTCAAATCAAGCAAGTGGATCCATGGTTCAAGGCATCAACATGTGGAATGTCAATAATGATCAATCATCTCCATAAAAATAAGGGACAACCCCCTTTTAATCCAACAATATGCCTCAACATGGGTGCAAAATAATCTCCAAGATGGCACATTTGGACCAATAAAGCATGAGGAGATGTAAAGAGTAAGTCAAATGTGCCATGAACCATTTGCCAAGTCACCAAAAACCAACCAAATCATCAAGGACGATGACCTCATAAAAACATGCATCAAGTGATGATGAATATGCAAATGTGGACCCAAAAAGGGGAGCGCTCAAGGTAATACCATACTCCATGCTACAAATAACCCATCAATATGTGAATATCATCCATAAAAGTTAGGGCATTGGAGAAAAATAGTCCTAACCATGCCCATGTTCATCCATCCAAGCAACAAAGCATGTGTAAGCAAGTGAGTGTATGTTGAGCGCCCTATGCCATGACGAAGCCAATGCAATCTCCACTTAACCCAAAAGTGCAGGGTGTTCCACCAAGGGATCCATACATACTCATTTCTAATCATCTAGCAAGGACTGGAGACTAAAACATCACATGATCAAGTGTAATGCTATCTCTCTATGATAATCAAGTATACCAATAAAAACACCATCGATACATCTAGCACATCATCATCGATGTCATCAATAATCCACCGAACCAAGTGAACACCCTAACCATCCAAACTTCTTTGGGATGAAAATCACAAGGGTAGTGAAAAAATTCATTAGTATAAGCCTCATGTAAAATGAGGGCTAACATACTACAGATAGGATTTTCAAACTCACTTTTGCCTCAAGTGAGTCAAACAGTTTGAAGGCTACAAAAGTAGTAAATCACAAACTTTGGCATTTGAGAATGGGAAATTTGAATTTCAAGAATTTAATGTTGATGAGGAAAACTAACATGGTGAAAGGTCTTCCCTACCTTGAAGTTGATGGTGAACTTTGTGAAGGATGCATACTAGGGAAGCAACATAGGGAAAACTTCTCAAATAGAGCTTGGAAGGATATAAAACAACTTGCATTAGTACATTTAGATCTATGTGATCCCATGGAGACTTTGGCTTTTGGAAAGGCAAGATATTTCCTAACTTTTATTGATGATTATTCAAGAAAAATATGGGTATATTTTCTGCAAGAAAAGTCAAAAGCTTTTGCACATTTTGTTGAGTTAAAGGAGATGATTGAAAAACAAAGTAGCTTGAAGATTCTCACCCTGAGATCAGATAATGGGGGAGAAATTGAGAATATAAATCCAATGAATTTATGAACTTTTGAGAATGATATCAGGAAAGAATTTACAAAATCATATACTCCTCAACAAAATGGTGTTGTGGAAAGGAAGAATAGGACCATTGTCAAAATGGCTCGAAGTATGTTGAAAACAAAGCAACTTGAAAATGAATTTTGGGCTAAAGAAGTTCATACAACAATCTACAATTTAAATAGGTGTCCTACCAGAGCAATTATAGATTTGACTCCAAAGGAAACATGGTCAAGGTACAAACCTAGTGTTGCACACATGAGAATATTTGGATGCACTGCATATGCACATGTCCTTAAAGAAAAGAGGAAAAAATAGATGATAAAAGCATTGAGTGTATTTTCTTGTGTGCTCTAGGGTTTGTGGTGTGTGGGGGATCTTCTCTTGACTCTATAGCTAAGGATTGTTGGGTTTTTTCCCTTGATTGAAAAGGGTTTTCCCAGGATAACTTCTTGTGTTCTTGTGCATGGTTATTCTTCTTTTGATCTTGGTTACTGCCACTATTGTATATTGTATTATTGTATTGTTTATGGTTCAAGTTCATGCTAAATTGAAAAGAAACTACATGTGCTTGAGCTAAGCATTAAAATTCAACATGGTATCAGAGCAGTGCTCCTGAAGAGCCATTGCACAAGCCATTGAAGAGCCAGTCGTCACCTTCTTGCTGCAACTGCAAAAAGGGCCCCTTCCATTTTCCTTGTCAAGCTAGTTTTAGGCTTTAGCACTTTCCCCTTGAACGTTGGGCCTAATTTTTGCACAGGCAGGTACAGACTAGTCCAATGCACCTCCTACATATCTCAGATCAAAAATTGAAGGAGTTTTGTTTTTTGGTCATAGGGTTTCAAGGGTTTCTGCAAAATTTTAGTTTTAGGGTTTCTGCAACTTGTTGGAGTATTTTTGCAACTTGTTGAGATTCCTTTGACTCTCTAGGGTTTTTGGTTGGCAGTCATAAGTCCAATAAACCCCCAGAGACCTCTTGAAAAACGCTAGGGTTTCTAGCCTAGCCATTAGGGTTTGTGAAGACTCTGCAAACCATGAGGAACTGAACTTTGGTGGAATACAGGCTTGATGGAACAAGCAACTTCAACTCCTGGAAGTCAAGATTACACATCACTCTGGAAGAAGATGACCTATTGAGATTGATAGAAAAGACTCTACCAGCAATAACTACCAATGAAGAGAAGGTTGAATGGAAGGCAGACAATGTCAAAGCAAGGAAGATAATCATCTATTCAGTAACAGATCATCTACTACCTCGCATCTCTACTCTGAAGACAACTTATGATATGTATGATGCATTAAAGAAGATGTCTGAAAGCAACAACACAAACAGAGCTCTTACATTGAAACACAAACTTCAAAATATCAAGATGACGAAAGCTGACACCATTGCTACCTTCTTCATGAATATTTCAGAGATCACAGATCAGCTAGGTGCCATTGGAGAAATAATAACAAACAGAGAACTTGTCATGATTACTCTCAATGCTCTTCCAAGACATTGGGAACCATTCCTTCAAAGTATCAATGGAAGAGCAGATTTACCTGAATTTGATCGTCTATGGACAGAGTGCACTCAGGAGGAAACTAGACTTATAGCCAGAGGAGTGCAAGACTCCCATCATGATGACAATCAAGCCCTTGCTTCTCACGCAAACAGAGGAAGAAGAAATAGAAGAAGTTTCAGCAAAGCATTCAAAGACAAGAAAACTTCAGCAGTTTCAGGTCATGAACATAGAAAAGACATTTCAAGGATTCAATGTTTCAGATGTGACAAGTATGGACACATTGCGAGAAATTATCCTACCAGGAAGAAAGGAAGACAACATGCATCCACTACAGATGTTGATTCAGAACCACCTCAGAGAGATGAAGACATAAAAGATGAAGCATTCTTCTTCATTTCAGCACTCTCAACTATCGTTCCTACTGATAGTGATATTTGGTTGATTGACAGTGGTGCTTCCTAACACATGACTGGATATAAAGAACATCTTACAGACCTTGTAGAGAAAGAGTCTCGTATGCATGTCGTGCTTGGTGATAATGCCAGATATACTGTGAAAGGAGTTGGATCTTCTACTTTCCAACTAGATTCTGACATACCACTCCAATTGAGTGAGGTACTATATGTACCTGGGATGAAAAAGAACCTTGTCTTTGTTTCTGCCTTGGAGGATAAAGGCTACAAGGTTACCTTCTCTGAAGGAAAAGTTCTTGCATGGCACAAGAACTCACACATGGATTCTACCCAGGTGATTGGTGTTCGAGAAAACAGTTTGTACAAATTGACTGTCTGACCAGTCTAGGCCTTGTTACATGATACTACCAGCTTGAGCGAGCTATGGCATAGGAGACTTGCTCATTTACATTATAGAGCCCTTCCTGCTCTGGGGAAGATGGTGACAGGCCTTCCAGAGATACATATCGAGCATGATGGCGTTTGCAGAGGTTGTGCTCTTGGCAAGAATGTCAAGGGGTCCTTTTTTAGCAGTGACAATAGATCCAAGAGGATCTTGGACTTGATACATACAGATGTTTGTGGACCCATGACTGTTGCTTCCTTGAACAGATATTTGTACTATGTGTTCTTCATCGATGATCATTGTCGAAAGACGTGGATTTACTTCTTGAAGACCAAGGATGGAGTCCTTGCAAGATTTCTAGAGTTTAAAGCTCAGGTTGAGAACCTAACCGGGAGGAGGGTTAAGGTGTTGAGATCAGATAATTGAGGAGAGTACACCTCCAGGGATTGATTTTTGTACTGAGGCAGAGATCAAGAGGGAGTACACCATTCCTTATAACCCTCAGCAAAATGGGGTTGCAGAGAGGAAGAACATATCCATTGTTGAGGCAACCAAAGAGATGATACATGATCATAATCTACCTATGATTGTGTGGACAGAGGCATACATGATAGCAGTGTACGTTCAGAACAGGAGTCCTCATAAAATTCTGAAGAATATGACTCCCGAAGAAGCCTTCACCGGAGTGAAGCCTGAGGATGGACACTTCAGGATATTTGGGTGTCTAGTATACTTTCATGTACCCAAGGAGAAGAGGACCAAGCTAGACCCTTCAGGCAGAAAGGGTACATTTGTGGGGTACAGCGAATCTTCAAAGGCATATCGGATATACATCCCTTGTCAGAGACAAATCGAGGTTAGTAGAGATGTCACCTTTGAGGAAGAGATAGCCTTTCGAAGATCCAGAGAATCTCAGATGGAGATTAACAGTGAGAAGAAAGAAGAGGCAATACCTTCTCCCTCTTCAACAGTTCAAAGGAAGACAGTTACAGATCCAGTTGATCCAGTTGATGTTCCCAGAGACATTGCAGTAGGACAAAAGAAGCATGCATGGGCTCGACAGACTCTGCAGGAGGCAGAGGGACATGCAGCTCCTCGTGGCACATTCCGAGAGAGCAAGAGACCACAGAGATTTTCGAGCTATGTTTCATCCATGAGCCACATCATTGATATTGAGCCTTCTTGTCATGGAGAAGCAGTAGGTCAACAGGTTTGGCAAGATGCCATGACCAAAGAGTATCAGTCCATCATGAAGAATGATGTGTGGGATATTGTTCTGAGACCGGAAGGGAAGTCTGTAGTGACTTCCAAGTGGATCTATAAGATCAAACATGCAGCTGATGGAAGTGTCGAGAAGTACAAAGTGAGATTTGTGGCTAGAGGATTCTCTCAAGTGGAGGGAATAGATTATGAGGAGACATTTGCTCCTGTTGCTCGATACATTCCATCTGTACGATTATTGCCCTTGCAACATCCATGGGTTGGAGACTACATCAGATGGATGTGAAGACAGCCTTTCTCAATGGAGAAATTGAAGAAGAAGTTTACATCGAGCAGCTAGATGGATTCATGATACATGAGAAGGAGTCTCATGTCTACAGGTTGAAGAAAGCCTTGTATGGACTAAAGCAGACACCTCGAGCATGGTATGAGAAGATTGATGGATACTTGATG